>JBBPMS010000073.1:1304-24231 GCA_038090435.1 Phylloporus scabripes | reverse complement strand
GCTCCAGTTCAGCACCCCCCAGCTCAAGGGCCACAGAATACGGGCACTCAGGGTTGGGCCCCTGGTCCTGCACCAGGTGTGGTCATTCAGTATAATATCCAATATCAAGGTCAGCCACCTCATGGCCAAGTGCAAGTATCACAACCTTTGCGCACTGTACCACCGTTCAGTGGGTTTGTTGGACCTAATCATGACTGGCGTCCTTGGGATTTTGATCGGCGATGGCTTAATCAAAGAGGCGCGGCGGTTACGCAGGAGCACCCTCCCAGTGATGGTGTCAACTCCACACGTCCTCCATCGCAAAATACTTCACAGGCTCCCAATGAAGCCGCCGCCCAAGCAGCTCTGAGACGCCTTGGTGGAAATCCAACCACTTCAACCCATTTGCCGCCATCTTCCGGAACTATACCCGTTGCTTCGAGCTCCCATGATATGTCGACATGGAAGGTCCCGACTTTGATTCCGCTGGATAGTAACCAAGCACCAGAAATTTTGCCTGCAACGTCTCAACAAACGGCGCCTAGTCCAAGCTCACCTCCACTCGCCGTTCCCCCCGTACACATACGTGGATCCGGCTTATCCCCTGACCGCCCTCAAACAATCAACACGGAACCACACCATCAGAATAGCAGTCATGTAACAGACGCTCAATTAGCTATTCTGGACTGCAACACACGGGAAGCTATTGATGAACGAATACGAATCTTGCAAGGGGTATCGGATACGATAACTCGCTGTATGGATGATCTCGTCAGAGTGAGAAGCGCTCTGCCGTCCCCTCTATCCATGCCGCAGGGATCCTCTTCGGACGCTAGACCGAGTGGTGATCAGTGTATGTTTTCACCTTGCAAAGCGTGTGTGGTGCTAAGTTGACTGGTTTTTCAGCGGATAGAGACCCTCAGCCGAGTACCGTTGTATCTGCTGAAGCCGAAGCACCAACTGGACTACAATCTAGGGTATCTCCATAGGTCTACTGGAGTATTTCTCTTCGGGCATGTATAAGACTTCTATAGTAGCCTCAGCAGCGTAGGTATGTGTTGGAACTCAGACATTCAGTAGTGCCTCAACTCTCCGTTTGACCAAGTCTGGATCCACATTCGCTTTGTCAATCTTGGAATAGAATGACTTGAATATTGACCCAAGGGCCTTCTTCGGGTTTCCGTCTTGAAGGTGGCCTGAGGCTACGTCTTTAAGTACGTTGTCTACTTCCGCTTCTGAAAGCATAGGCGGCAGGAATGCAGATATGATTTCTACTTCTTGGGTCACCTTATCTACAAGATCAGGTCGCTCGCCTCTTGCAAATTGAGAAGCAGACTCAGTCTGAAATGGTGCGTAACGTGAATAGGTCTCCGGACATGAAGGAGCAAAAACAAACACGCTGAAGGACTGCTTTGCGCAGGACACCGACAATCGCAGAAGACGACACTTCGGAACCTGTTGACTTGTCCAGATTGTATATTTCGGAGAGCACAGACTGTATGTAACACCATGAATGCCTGAATGCAAAAACGGATCATGACGCAAACGTACCCTCAAGGTCATGGATGACACCCGGTCTTTATTCTACTTGCATGTGGGACGGCAGGGGTGTCAAAAAATGTAACAGAGAATATCATCTTGCGCTCACCTTCATAGCCTGCTTCACTCCGGCGAGAAGCTGGTCTCGAATCCCTGAAGGAAACGTTAGCCAAACTGTGAGGTAAAGAATATTTACGCAAAACATCGACCTTCATTAGCGAACGGAGCGCTGGAGTGGAAAGTCCGACATACGTAGACTCTTCCGAAACTCCTTGCACTACAATGAGAGAAAAGGCTCATGGTAGTCAGAGAATAGTGAAAGCAAGAGCTCAGTCGGGATTCGGGTGGTGTACACGATCACGTGGAGTAGATGGACCATGCTCGGTTTGCTGCGATCACGATGGCCACAGTACCGCTTCCAACTAACTACGTTGATGCGATTAGAAATTCATGCAGGGAGCTTCGGGAGGCTCAAAATATCCAGGTGAGCGATCCCACTATGCACATTTACGCGAATCAAAACTCTATCTTGGATTGCAAACACGAGTATTGGGCTGATGCGTTGATGCCGCGCCACGAGACTCATCGCTTGTCGCAAGTAGAGTTTGCCATTTACCAATCTCTAATCATAGGTACCAGATGATGCTGTGAAGCGCCTGGTGTTCTCCCCGTCATTTCTCCACACGTTCAAGCGTGTCTCAATCAAGCACGGACTCCACTTCCCACTTAAATTCCCCTCCGTCCTAGCAGAATTAAACTTTTTATCTGTTCTTTGTCTCCTCAATTTTGCCTCGGGATATCGTGCACCTCTTCACGAACAAACTGGCCGTGGTGCATGGGACAACATAAGAGCGCTTGCATTTGGGATGTACTTGTCCTCCTCCACCGGACAAGACGACTTGCTCTCCGCGAAGGGCATGCAAACCGTCACACCGCATCAAATTGCGCAACTCATGTCCATCAAGATACACGTGGAGCGATCTCACGAAACGTTACCAGGTGTCACTGTTGGCGAGCTCGGCGGGCCTTTGCACGATCTGGTCAAACTAATCAGCACAACATTAAATGAGACTGGGACAATATTGGAGCGCTCCGGTGCACCAGACTTGGGATCATTTGTCCTGCAAAGTCTAACATCAAAACGTTTTGGAAAACGTGAAGCGACTGTGGATGACATTCTGAATGACGTGGGTCTCCATCCCTCGCACTAGATCTATCAGGTCTAAGTTTTTATGCAGCTCGTGTGTGCTTTCCCTGCATTTAGGGACATGGCAATCGTGGACGGAATACGTCAGTTTTCATGTCGGTCCCCAGAAGTAGTATTTGACGTTAGAAATAGCTGTATACTGTTTCAAGAAGGCTCTATTCCTCATCCACGGGCTGACCATACGCTTTGGATCATCGACTCCACCACCGTTTCCATTACCAGACACCACAAAAGTGCCGGTGTTTACAGACAACGTCATCCCTTCTCTGCTCATTCACTTGGGCGTGCTGGACCTTTCGGGAGCAAAAGATGTCATGCTGCGGAGTCTATTCCCCTATCCTGCGAACGACATGAATGTGAACACACTCCTTGCCGCTCCAAGGGAGGCGTTAGGGGTAGGGACCGCGGCGGATCCAGCAAGGAGACCAAAAACAGCATTACCCAAAGAGGGACCCATCCTTACTCCGGATCAAGCCTACATTTTGCGCGCCGCAGCTGTGGACGCCTGCGAGAAAATTGTTGGCTATGCACATCAGCTGAACGAAACTAGTTTATCTGACGGTGAAAAGTGGATCAAAGACATGACTCTTCCGCAGTTGGACATGTGGCTTTGGGCTGTCGCAAAAGACAGGTCGGACTACAGGGATCTGGAGAGATTCGTGTTGCGTGATACAGTTTTCTTCTGAGGGAGAGGGTTATATAGACCCTGCATCTGGGAATGGTTGGGGATATCACCACAACTCTCGGAGATGATATCAGATTAAATACTTCATAGATTCGTACTTCTTGATATAACACATGGGAGTTTCCGATGAAAAATGGGCGTTGATTAACCCAGCAGACTATACTTGATCCAATAGGTCGAATCTGATGATCCCGATACATCGCAGGCAACCCACTTGCGACCCCGGCGCCTCCTCAAGAATATCACATCACATCTCGCACGGAACTCGGAACAACACACATCCCCAAACGTGAAGTGACAACCACATGCGACGTGGCGGCGCTAGGATGGCGAGTTTCGAGACCGCTCCATCACCCATTATATAAGAGACATAGCATAGAGCCCACAGCTCGTCGAAGTCGAAGTGGATACAAGTGTGCCCCAGGTCGGGGAAATCACGGTACCAGTGCCAGTGCGAGCCAGTGCATCAAAGTACTGGACAACGCGGACCCTTTGATGAGGGAGTTGGGCTATGGGCGAGCTGCGACGCAGGCTCGAGCATAATCGAGTCTCCACCTGTGTTGATCAAGGAAGACACTGCGGTGCAAGACGTCCACCGGCAGAGAATGGAATCATTAGCCCTGCGGGATAACACCTTTTAACGTTTTATGGCACATGTTAGAAGCACGGGGCCATCGAGACCAACCGGAATTCCAGCGTAAGATGCGAACACGAGTCCCTGAAGATATGATATTCGAGTGGGCTGCACGATCGTCGTAGAGTGATCGCGGCGGGAAAACTCGAGGCCCGGTTGCGCTGCGTCCCATCAAGTGTTGGCAAGATACAAATTTCGTGTACAGCACTTACTGAGAACCCTCGTCTCATGTCACTTGGGTGATTGCGTTGTCGAATTAAACGGGCAAGTATAAAACAGGGACTCTCGCAGCGCAAGGGAAGGCTAAAAGACCCACCGGCACAAACTACCCCTGGCCGCTCTCAAGCCTGCTCGCCGTTCCCACCATACTTGTACGAAACTGAACAGAGATGTCCACGCACGAGGATGATTTGGAAATTTTCAGTACCCCGCCTACCTCGCCTTGCATGTCCCGAACAAACTCTGTAGCGGGCGACATGGAAATGGACTGTTCACCCACCGACAGAGTCGTTGGGTCCTCCCCATCAAGGCAAGGTAGCAAGCCATCGGTGACGTCTCTGCCTTGCTTGCAAACGAATATAGTTTGGGACCACGATGTCGTAGTCGAGCGGGAGTCGCCTACCAACTTGGTTCGTAATAAGGTTGTACGAAATGGTCAGACCCCCATTGCCACGGCCGATACGATTACGCATCAACCTGTCGACAGCACAACCCCAGTCTACCTCTCGAGTTCTCCATCAAGCTTCAACTCGATACCCCTCCCTATGGATTCCTCTCACCGACCCAACAAATCTCCATGCTTTGTCCATTCTCACCTCGACAAGGGCGCATCGCTCCAGGATTGGTTGCACACAAAGGAAGACAAAAATCTTGGCGTCGACGTCGGCGTTGCCAGGTCTCTCCAGCACCCACAGCGCCTGCGACTTCGTGGCAGCTCCTCCACATCTACACCAGTAGAGTTTTCGAACAGAGATACCACTCACGTCTTGTCCGGTAACGACGACGATGACGACGACGACGATCCCCACAGTGGCAGTTTGACGAGGCAGCTTGCGGCAACTGCCGTTGGTGTTCGAGAAATGAGCAAGCAGTTAGGTAGGTTGTCCTGCGCAAGGCGTGGTGCTAGACTCATCTTGCACAGGCCGTGCTCGGATACGTGCCAACATTCAAAGCGTCCTTATCGTAACCAAGGCTCGAGACAACAGACTTATCAAGTTAACGCGCGAACTCGCCCTTTACCTCATGCTCAAGCCGCGTCAAGGTCATCGCGGTCTCATTGTGTGAGAAATTCATTAATGGCCTTTATCGTGGCCTGACACATGCGCATAGTTATGTAGATCACCAACTACGACAGTCTAGACGCTTCGATGCTGCCGGCATTAAGCGTGACCATCCTGAACTGTTTGAACCGCTTCCCAGCAGGCGGTCGAGTAGCAATTCGCTGTCGTCCTTATCTTCATTTACGTCTCAAGATGACCCTCATTACGTACAGCAAGAGGGACAGCTCAGGTATTGGACCAATGAATTGTGCAGTCGCAGCCCACATCTTTTCGATTTTGTTGTCACGGTGAGTACTTGCACCATGACTTGGTATTCGGTTCTAATGCGATTGTAGTTGGGAGGTGATGGAACCGTGCTTTTCACGTCCTGGTTGTTTCAGCGCATCGTTCCGCCAGTCCTTCCATTCGCCCTGGGCTCCCTCGGTTTCCTCACAAACTTTGACTTTGCCGATCACCAAGCAGTGGTGGACTCTGCCATTGATGCTGGTATCCGAGTAAATCTCCGTATGCGATTCACCTGCACTGTGTATCGCGCGATATTCGACAAGGGCAAGTGCAGGAAAGCGGTGAAGAAGGGGGAGACCGGCGAGATCATGATGAAAGACTTGAAGAAGGACGGCTGGGAAGCACTCGAAGGTGGTTGGTCCGGCGGCGTCCTACCCGAGCCCGGTAAATGCCCCAAGGACAGGGAAATCATGTGCTTTACTACCCGTCCCGTGGAGACGTTTGAAGTCTTGAATGACCTTGTCGTAGATCGAGGACCAAGTCCCTACGTCAGTTTGTTGGAGCTTTTTGGTTTGTGCTGGCAATTCTTCCTTGTGTTTCATGTTCACCTAGGCACAGGTGACGAACATCACATGACCACTGTACAAGCGGATGGCCTGTGCGTAGCCACGCCAACCGGATCGACTGCATATTCGGTGAGATGGACTCAAAGGCTCTTCCACTGAAAATGCTGATTGTCTAAAAGCTTTCTGCTGGTGGATCTCTTGTTCATCCGGAGATTCCAGCCATTCTCATTAGCCCCATTTGTCCCCATACGCTCTCTTTCCGGCCGATGCTCCTCCCTGATAGCATGGAACTCAGAATTTGTGTCCCATATAACTCTCGCAGTACTGCTTGGGCTTCGTTTGATGGTCGTGGACGGGTGGAACTCAAGCGTGAGTTAGCTCTTTGCATGTCAACACCTTATTCCACCTGACCTTGGAAACAGAGGGCGATCATATCAAGATCACCGCCTCCAAGTATCCATTCCCCACGGTATGCGCGGACAAACAATCCACTGATTGGTTCCACTCGATATCTCGTACCCTGAAGTGGAACGAACGCCAGAGGCAAAAATCATTCGTTGTCGTGGAGGAAGCGCCAGTAAAGACAAGCCGCTCGCGGAGGGCGGCATTTAGCTCCCATCCGGATGGGTTGCTTGCCTCTGAACCACTTGAAGAAGAAATGGAAGAGAGCGATGAGGATGATGACAAGTTTGATATTGATGATTCCTCAGCTGGTGCTCTGACTGAGGAACAAAGCATCACAATCCAAGTTCAAACCGAGCAGGGCTCAGAGGAACTTGCGCTTGAGACCACTAAAGCACGGGACGTGGCCTCACAAACTGACTCTGAGATCGAGGCGTCGGCTGGTTCCCTCACTCACGCGCTTACCCCCAAGCATCCCCGCTCAACGAGGTCGAGGTCGAGGTCACGATCAAAATCAGGGGTCGACACTCCCGGTCGGTATGCTGGACCTGCCCGCTTACCTCCACATCTCTCGGAACACCATCGTTCTGCCGTGGTCCCCTCTCCGACCATTTCAGACTCCTCTGACGACTCATTATCGAACATGGACAGGGTTCAACGGGGGGCGAGGGATGACCTCCATTCGGCACAACAATATTTGAGTGCTCGTAGTCGAATCCCTCGGGACAGGGACTTAGATGACAACGTCCAAACACCCACGATACCGGACGGTGCCTCCGAAAGAAGGGGTCATTCTCACCCTAAGGCTAGCCCGAGGGACGATGATCACCAACATCATCGCGCTTTTGCGGTATGGGGGAATGACGAAACCGACAGCGGGACAAGTGACAGTGATCCCTGAGGACAAGTTCTCGCCTACCTATTGGTGGTGACCTTTTTTTCGTTCTGGTTTTACCTTGGCCCTTGGGAATTCTGTAATCTTGCGTGTAGTAGAATGTACCATACTTGGCTTGACCACCAATGAAATGACTTTGAGGATCACGTGCAAGTATGCGTCTTTTTCCCAACTTACACTTGTTACAACTTGACATGGCGGAGAGTGGTACCCATCTCGCAACCTCCCGCGTCAACCGTCTGCTGAGACCTCTTAGGAACAAATGCAACACTCTGGCTGCGTTCCAGAAGGCCCCAGCGGCCTCTCGTGTCACCTATTCCAAGCAGCCATCGAGCTGGGATGCTGCCAGCCGTCCTCCTCTCACTATCCTCTCGTTTTCAGGAGGAAGTAAGAAATTGATGCTTGACACTCGCTCTGCGGATGAGTTCGAGCTTTCAAGACGCATCCATGCGGTCTGTGATGCTTTCAAGAATGTTGTACACGTCGCCTTCGGTCAACCATACAATGCACGCGTCCCTAGCCTCGCTGCTATGTGCTCTCTGGTCGTTGGTAGAAACATGCCTCCTGAAGACACCCTGGCGGATCCTGATGAAAATTCATCCGACGACATACTAGACGTTGATGGCATCTATGAAACCATGCCACCATATTATCGCAGGTATCTGTCGCATCATCTTTGGCTGCACTGACGACTGATCAAGGCACTGCCAGATTTTTGATCGTCTCGCATGCCTTGTCCATAATTTTATCCATTTGTACGCATCACCACACGCTCGTGAACACCCTACTTGACCACTGCCTCTCTTTCGGCCTAGTTCAAGAATCTGAATATCTCTTGACTATCATTCTCGCGCAAGCGCTTCTTCCACCTAACCCGGCTCATCCACCGCCAATCTTACATCCTGGCCATGCAAATTATCTCCTCGACCTCCATGCAAGGTGGACTACTGGAAACAAGCTGTCCGGGACATCTTCGGATACCTTGCCGTTCACTACATTGGCATTCTGCCGGGTGTTAATGGATACCTTGTCACAATCGTGCAACTCGCATGTCATATGGACCTCCAGGGTTTTGGATAGGTTGTTGCATGCTGTGGAAAGCTGCGATATCGACTCCTACATCTTGATTATCCGCGCACTGTCTCAGAGTTTCTCGAATGGGGCCCGTGAGTCCGCCGATCACATCCAGTCGGACTTCGACGTGGAAGGTGCTTTGCCGGACGTCCTACAAGGCGACACCCACACTGCTATGCTCAGAAGCAAGGTTTCTGAATTGATGTCGAATCTATTTGATCTTCTCTTCATTCGACACAACTCCCATTCTTCTTCCTTGGCATCATCAAGAATCTGCGCCACTATAGAGATACTCCACGACTGTCGCACCGCTCGCCTTCACCATTTTCGAATGTCGACGCGAGGCTCTTCCATTGATCTTCCCGATATACTTGTCACTTTCGCAGCGCACATCTTTATCTCTTTCCGTAACTCGGTTGACAGTTTCGATGGCCTTTTGGCCATACTTGATGATGCAAGCCCTGTTCCGACTACCTTTTCCAAGATAATGGCGTACTTCAGCCGGTTTCAAGGAAGTCAGCCCTTCGGTGACTTTGTGGAAGCATTTCTCTCCGAGCTGAGGCTGTACTCGTCTGCTTTCCTCTCCGAAAAACTGTTCAGGCTCGATGCCTCCTTGTGGGGATGTGCGCTTCACTACTTTGAGACATCCATTGCGACTTCCCAAGCGGGCAGCTCTGTCCCTGTAACAAGATACAAGCAACAGCTAATGGAAGCGGTGGATATAGCTGAACGTCGGTGCTTTGGAGGGGACCTGATCAACAGTCCTATTGTCTCGTCAATTCGTTCAGCTCGTGCAGGACGTACACATCATGCGAGGGCAAGCGGACACTGGGAGTGGGAGGATATGGTTGGATCTTGGATTCGGAAGACGCCAGTCCACAAGAAGCGAAAGATCAATGACGGTCCACTGCGACATAGCCGTTCGCGACCACAAGGTACCAACGTTGTATCATCAACACATGTCTCAACACCCTTGTCAACCTGTCATCGACGTTCATCGACGTTTTCCCCGTCGTCTTCCTATTCCCAATCCTCTGACATTGAATCTCGCACAGAAGAAGAGTCTGAATACCAAGAGACTGACAAAGAGAACTATCCTAGCAACTTCCGTCAGGGTGCTAAGGAATCCCGCCGCATCAAACGTCGAAGCTCGAACTTCTTCTCCTTATTGGCTGACGCCCAGGTGAACCGCATCATATTGCATCCAAAAACCCGATCGCCATCTGTCATACCTGAGAAGTATGTTCTACCGCTCTCGTCCCAAGAGTCCAGGAATGCTCCCCGCAACCAGGCAAACGAGACAGTTTGCAGAAAGGCGCCACCCTCTCCGGAACCGCCGGAGATTACGCTCCTTTCTGATGATTCGTTGAATCTGTTCGCTTATGCAACGTCTTCACCAGCTAGGATTTGAATTGAGGGCCATTGTAAAACGCGTATGTCTTGATCAGAGTGTAACGGCTTACTATTATGAAATATGTACCCGCGAAACAGCGCAATCGGCCAAGTCTTGAGTCGAAGTTTTACCTAGATTACTGTGCGTGGTCAGCATTCCAACTTTAGCATCTGCCCACAATTTCCAGCCAGAAAGCGGTGATTGACGCCATGTGTCTGCCTCGTGCATGTTGCATGAGGAATACCTTTCGTATGATAATTCACGTCGGGGAACGCGGGAGCTCAGCCTTTGGCAGTGATTCAACGCAGCAGACGCATTGCACACTTTCAACTCTAGGTTTCGAAACTAGTGTACAGCAACGAGCAGCCCTCTGGTCGACTTCTGTCCCTTAAAGCGACAGTGAGTATGTGGCGCAACACACTTGGGTGGTCTAACGAGATTTGGCATCCAGAATGTCTGGTAGATCTGACCACAGTAGCTCTGTCCATCTTACATCCTCTTCATACTCTCGTCCAGCATCAAAAGGGCACTCGATGGACCAGGATCGTCTCGCTCACGCCAAGGTCAGTCTTCATTCAGGAATGGTCTTTCATCGCATGTAAAGCGAGAGTATCCGTAGTCCATGAATATGGCCACTTTCAATGTCCTATTCCTCGGAGAGACGAGCATGGGGGAGAGTTCTATTATCGACTTCGTTGTAGATGCAGCAGAGGGGAAGATCGCCTCTCCCTACATCGGTTGCCGCGCACTTAGTGATGACGTTCGTAGCGTCACACTCGATGGCAAGAAATTCACACTATATGTCTCGCGAACGAACGAATCCATGTCCGCGGCTGCGCGCAAGGAAGGAATTCAAGATATGTTAGCCTTCCTTCGCGGGAATGGTGGTGTCCATCTGCTCGTGTATTGCATGAATGCACTGCGACCTCTAGAGTGGATCCACGAAGTCCATCGCACCATCGCTTCCGAATCCACTCGATCCCCACGCGTACCTACGGTTGCCGTCGTTGTTGGAATGTCCGACATATCCCAGCAAGAGAGCTGGTGGATGAGCGCCACTGGTTCTTTGGCAGACCAAGGGTCTTACTTTAATGACCACACGTTCATCCAGATGACCTCTGCGGGTCCCCAGTCACTTACCGGAGACTACATCTCAGTGAGTCGACATGCCTTACATGTCCTCATTCGTCAAAACGCCATTGCTGAAGCGGGCCTGGACACCCAACGTGCGGCTTTCTACAAACAACGTTCCATAGGAAACTCATTCCAGTCCCTTCTCCTCATGCTAGCCAGGAAATCCTCCCCACAGAGATCCGTCCACTCTAAACCCATTGACATTGTACTGCTCGGAGAGATCGGCGTAGGCAAAAGCTCGCTCATCAACCTGATCGCAAAGGCAAACGTTGCTAGGGTATCGTCGGACACCATAGGATGTACTAAGACCACTTCTCAGTACACCTTTGAGGAAAAGGGCAGAACCTTTCGTCTGTACGACACTCCTGGCCTCGTTGACCCCCAAATGGGCGACAAATCCTTCTTTGATCCAATTGATAGCATCCAACAGCTGATACGCATTCTCGGCAACGGCAACGGCCCCGACCTAGTCCTCTTTTGCATTGATAACTCAAAGCCAACGACGTCTTTCAAGAGAAACTATCGTATATTTCAAAAGTTCATATGTAGCAGCAAAGTCCCTTTTGCCCTCGCCGTTACGAAACTGGAAGAGAGTCAAGGCGCAGACCAATGGTGGAACAAATACGGATCCTCGATTCGGAGGTATGGGATTGATCGTTCGAGGTGCATCGGTTTGGGACGGTGGAAAGGACACCTGAATCCCGGCGCGGAATCAGAAGGCCAGCAAAGAGAGTCCCCTTTGTCGTTCTTGGCCACATGCGTCGATCGACAAAAGAATGGGGTCTCGCTGCGTTACTCGATGGAACGCGTTGCTTCTTTTGTACGTTCCCGAGCGTCGACGCCGGAGAGGTCCTTGATGAAGCAGTGCGGGTTGGAGGAGCAGACCGCTCGAGAACTTGCTAGCCGGATAGCTTCTCCAAAAAATAAGGTGCATGGCTGAATCTCCCGTCCATATGGTCATCACTGAACTCGTTCCTTTACACTAGCCCGTCGAATCTAGCTATGCAACTCGAATACTGTGAAGAATGCTACTTTGCCACAAGGTTGAATTTAATAGTGTACTTTTGGTATTTGCATGTAAGGACTTTATCGAGAACGATCTGTTCACACAAGGCGCGGTCGACCAGCCATACTAGTAAAAGAAGCCAGACGGACGATACACAGCCTGATGGTACCATGTAGGGAGTAGCCATGCACCTACCAGCGTAGTAGCCTAATTGATCGAAGTTTGCTGCACGATGCCCACGATGCAACTTGGTGTCAGTGACTTGTCAAATGTCGAAGGTTCGTCCATATCACACGGTCTTTGACCGAGTCAGGCTGTTCAAAATCCACAGTCCTAGAGCTCCTGCCTGGTCCTCTGGTCGGCGATGGACATTCTCTGATAGATGAAGTACCTCGAGTACTACCATGATAGGAACCCAAGTAGTGCCCACGTTCCAACCCTTCCATGTGCGGCACGCAATCAGTCCTCGTGTCAACCCGCAACCACGCCATTAATCACCGAGGATCATCGAGGCATACACCACCCCAGCGTGCGTTTATCCCTGCACGACACAAATACCACCTTCCAATTTGTCAGTCCCTCGCTCTCCCCACCCCATCGTCGACTTCTTCATTCACCCCTCTGCTGTCGCACTACCTCCTTGAGCAGTTCACGATCACCGAGCCCAGTTCACACATATCTCTTCACGTCTTTTGAGCATAGCAGTACGTCTTCGCAGACCGGTTGATGGCCCCCGATCTGAACATCCCACAGGCTACTCATGAGTTCCTCGCTGAACATCATCCTGTTCGGGGAAACAGGCGTCGGAAAGAGCTCAGTGATCAACCTGATTGCTGGGCGGAAAATCGCCGAGACCTCTCCAGACGTCCAGGGCTGCACCATGTCCTTTAAGCCGTACACGTTCCCCGTCGGCGGCCGCACCTTTCACATCTGGGACACGGTCGGCCTCGAGGAGCCCGAGATGGGCGTCAACGGCTATCTCCCCGCGATCGAGCAGGCGTGCGGGCTTATCCAGCAGCTGACGAGCCGCGGCGGTGTCGACCTGCTGTTGTTCTGCATCCGCGGCAATCGCGTCACCGCGACGACGCAGAGCAACTACCGGCTGTTCTACGAGGTGCTCTGCAGGTCTCGTGTCCCGATCGCGCTCGTGATTACGCATCTGGAGCGCGAGGCCGACATGGAGAAATGGTGGGACAGGAACGCGGGGAGCCTGGAGAACTACGGTATCAAGGCTGCGGGCCACGCGTGCGTGACCGGCTTGCCGACCCACAGCAAGTATCAGGTATCGCGGGAAAACATTAGGGCGTTGTTGGCGGGGCACAATGGCGAGGGGAGATTCAACATGCCTGCTGAAAGCTGGTTCGTCGAGTTTTTGCGTGTGCTTGGGCTCGGGTCTGTGCCTTTGAAGAAGGAAGCGAAGCCAAAGGAGATTGTCAAGGTGTTAACGAAACGTTGCAATTTGGATGTAAAGATAGCAGAGGAACTCGCCACCAAGCTCTAGGGGGGATTAGGCTGAGTATGCCTCTAAATATGGTACATTGATTTCACGAGTTGTACATGTAAACTCTTTCGTACATTAGGCCATTGTTTTGATAAATGACATGAATTTGGACTTGGAACGATCACCCGATCTATTCAATTATCATAGAAAATCAACGATATAGATTTTGAACTGTGAGTCAGGGTAATCAAACAGAGGCGGAATGCAAACTCGTAATAATCTGGGTACGCGGCTACCGAGATCTTGGGTGGATGTATTGCAGGATCGCTTGTGTGTTGCAAGATTAATACTCTGCTTGATACGGATGGATTTCCAGATTTTGTCCGGTGGAATGATACCTCCTTGCGTCCAGAATCTTACTGCACACCGCCCACTTGGCTGGCCGCCCCCATCCTCCCCCCAGATTTTGCTTACCTTTGAAGCAAACTCTGGCCCATGACATCACAGCGATCTGCACACGTGCGGAAACATACGCGAAAATGAAACTTGACTATTTCTCTTTGTGAAACGTCTTAAGCTTGATGTCCTCCGCGCAGCATGTTTTCTAGTGCCAGTATCTGCTAGAGCGACACATTGCCAAAGAGCCAATGTGCTGTCTAGGACAGGGGGTACGAAATCCAAGATACTAATAGCACGTGTTTTGGCACTGGATCGAACGGAGTGGAGACTCGCAGCAGATCAGGTGTCTGCGTATGTCCGGAGGAACAATTCTGCAGGAAATATGTATGAAAGCAGGTCGATACGAGGGAACATACCATGGGTTCTTAATGTCAAAATTTTGTGCATTTGGATAAGTATTGATGCGAGATACTGCAGTAGATTCATCTAACGCCAGAGCCTGAAATGGTTTAGAATACACCTGACCTGGCCTTTGCGAGCCCCAAGCAAGCGTGCATTTGTGTCTCCAAGAAAGGCAGTGGCTGTGTGTCCCATAAAGCTATCAACCAAGTGGAATTGCCCACTTACGAGACTCTATCCAATTCCAGCGCTCTCAGGCCGACAACGGCGACGGGGCACGTGGAAAACACGCTGCCTGCGCCGTCCGGGCTTCTTGCAAAAAAGATAGGCCGTATGTTATCCCCGTGCCTGCCGGTGCGCAAAATAGAGACAAAGATGGACGTGACCTGCAGGGTCATAAGTAAACTGGTAATGAAGGCACGGACCGGTCAAAAAGTCAAACAAAGCGGATCCGTTGCGGACAGTGGAGCATGACAACGGCGGGGTAAGAGCCGATACGCGGCAACGGTACTGTTGATATCATACGAGTCACTAGTACACCTAGACTGACTAGTACTTATCGGGGGGTTAAGCGGATGGAGCCGAGTTCTACTTATCGATACCATCGATCTCCTCATGATCGATAACAATATCGGCGGCGTAAACCACTGAGCTTCTGCGAGTAACATTGCAATGCATCATAGCTTAATCTCCGTCCCTGGGTTGCCACCGTAGGTCCGGCCATAATGAAGACCCTGGCGTGGAATGAAGCATATCGTATCGTACTAGCACTTGACCATGCAAGATAAATACATATGAATACACTCTATCTTACTGATCAGAGCTATCTATGCAAGTAAGGCTGCTAGACGTCTCGCCGTCTCGCCGTCCATGTTACAACGCTTGACCAACGCGCGCACCATTTTCTCTCCCCTCGGTGGATTTTTGCCGTGTACGAGGCTGCCCAGACCGGCCAATATTCTTGCAAGCCAGGACTCTGGTGGCATGAAGAACCTCTGTCTGTCGTTCAACCGCGACAGGAGAAGTCCCTGTAACGTTTCTTTTGATTCGCTATGCTTTATTTCTTCCTCCTCCACACCGGTGACGCATGCATGCCCGACGGAGTGAATGCCATACATCTTGATGTGCTCCTCGTTCCGCGTCCACCAGTCCTCCATCCGGGTCTCTCTTTCCAAGTTGGTGATGACCAAAGCAATAGGGACCTTCTTGTCACAAAGGACTTCGTGGAAGAGCCGGTAGTTTCCTTGAGTTGTGGCCGTGATCCTGCTACCTCGTATGCAGAACAGGAGGAGATCGATACCCCCTGCGTTGGACAACTCGCGGATGAGGGCATGCGCCTTCGCGATTGCATTCAGATAGCCGTTGACCCCCATGGTGGGCTCCTCGAGGCCAACGGTATCCCATATGCTTATCTCTACACCCTTGAGAGGAAAGTTGTATCGCATGGACTGGAGTGTACAGCCTTCGACATCGGAGGAGACTTTGGCGACGCGGTTTCCTGCGAGGAGATTGATGACGGAGCTTTTCCCGACGCCTGTTTCCCCAAAGAGGATGATGTTGAGAGCACCTGTAATGTGACAAACGACTTATGAATCCATCATGGGGTTTGAGCGGGGGGTGCGCACCATCGGATGGGGGCATTTGGAAAACGAGTTGTGTGTAGAGCCGAGGATTGGGTTGGGAAAGTTGTCGGGCAGAGAGAGAGAGACGAGCCACAAGGCCATGGGCTGTGATACACTCCGACTCTGGACCGGTCCAACGTGGAGATGTGGATGTACAGCATGTAGATAGGTCATGCAATGCGTCATGCACGAACATCACGCCCACGTTCACGTAGGACAAATGATAGACTATTGGGAAGGACGTGGAATGGTGGCTGGAGAAGATCCACCCGGCGAGCAGGATCGGCAGGATGCACCACTTTTTGGCCCAACGGATTTCTATGAGCAGAGATAGGGCGGGAGTTCGGAGGCGCTCAAGGGCGAGCCTCGCGGCCGAGGTCATTTTAATTTTTAGGCCTGAAACTTGGCGACGGGCAACTTGCCAAGAATGACGTGACGAGTTACGGTAACAAAAAGTATGAACGGTCCTGACGCTTCAATCCACGCACGTTGTCTACTGATGGACAGGTAAAATGTTTCAGTGGTCGTGGATGAATACCTGAGCAGGGCAGATCACGAATGTGGAGTCAGATGCATATTTGATGCCGGTTTTGTCGTACTTGGATGTGGAGCTGGCTTTGATGGCGGTGCTGGGAAGACGATTAAAGTTAATAAATGAAGTGTTATCGATACTGAGGAGGTGAGATCAGCCGGTGGCTACGACGCTGCGGACGTAGGAGAGGCGGGAGAGGCGACGAGGAGGACCTGGCGGTGAGGGGACATGCGTAGTACACGTGTTGACTATTCCCCATTGGTCTGTAGACTGATCCGACTTGAGGTGAACACGAGGCCTCATTAGAGCGCAGTCGGTGTATGTGATGGGCGTGCTTGAGGAGTGGATAAACGTTATCTTGGTCATTGTCGTTCTTCGCGTCGGCGAACACGTCGCTTCGTCCACCCGTACATGTAAAATCTTGGCACAGCCACACATCAGCCTCAAAAGCCATTCCTGCTCCCGTTCCACTTTCGCACGCCTTTCTCTCGAGGCCATCTTCTCTCTACTCCTCCTCCCCCATGGCGACGCGTCGCCCCCTCCTTCCTCCTCTCGCAGCAGCACTACTCCCAGCTGCGGGCGCATCCCACTTCGCCTCCGCTCTTTTTGGTCTGCGCGTCGCCTCACCCGCCGTCGTCTTCCTCACCACCCTCTCCCTTCTCCCATCCAAGTCCATTTGTCCCCCGTCTCCTTCCCCGATCATCAGCGTCGTCGTCCAGTCGCGTGTACCCAGAAGATCTCTCATCCTTACCCTCCTCTCCATTGCTGCATTCTCTTTCCTTGTCGATGGTCTCGCTTACGTACTATATGCCGTTCTCAATGGCGTATGGAGGCCAGGCACCGGCCTTGAACTCGCGGCTCTCCTTGGTCTCATCGCATACACTGCTCTTGCCGCCCTCGGAACTTACAAGGATGTCAACAACATTGAGATCTGGTCGCGCAACCGCGTCAAAGCAGCCATTTTCATCGCCCTAGCTCTTGACATTGCTCAGGTAGTTCTCCTTGCCCTCTCGGTCCAAGCAAGTGGTGAGCACAACCGTTCGCCCCCATCATTCATTGTCTCATCCCACTCCAGATTCGAAGCATATATGCAGTGCCTCGAAGCTGTCGACGTGTATCCCAGAGTCCATCCACTTTTTCATCCCCATCATTCGTGTCGTTATTCTACTTTTCCTCTTCTTTGTTCTCTTTTCCCCTCGCGTCGTCTACAGCCCTGTAGAGTCTCAGTCCGAGACTGCCCAATCTGAAAGTGCTCCCCTCGTCGGTCAATCAAGTATACTTCAAGAGGAAAGCCACGAAGGAGTTTCAGGTGGAGAAGGCAGCAAGTATGGTACTTTTACGGCGCATGCACAGCCTGAGTCGAATGCTGTCACAACTTGCCCTGCGGTGAGTGAATGTTCTTCTGACTTTGCGCCACCGCTTATCCATATCTCGCTTGCCCAAGTCCGAGTCATCGTGCACTATCTTGTGGCGGCTTAGTCCTTACGTCCTTCCTGCCAAGGGTCTCATCGTGAGTTGACATGGGATTCTATTTACACCAATCTAATGGACAATCTCGTCAGTCACTCGTCACATTGCTCCACCTGTTGACCCGCGTGATCACTCCCCTTCTCCCACTTTTCCTTGGTGCGGCCGTCAACGCTTTTCTCTCCAAGCCATCCACTCCGATCCCGTCGCCGTTTGGCTCTTCGCCATACCCATACATTTTCGCTTTCGTTCTGCTGTCCTTTGTCCTTTCGGACGGTGGTATTCCGATCGTCATCAAGGGTCTTGTTTCTCGCCTCGGCACTTATGCCGACGATGCATTCTCGTCCTGCTACGTTGATCACGTCTTCGGCCTCGCTCTTGGATCCGGCAAAACTGAGGTTCCCGAGGACGCTGCGACAAGCGGAGCAATATCAAAGGTTCTGCATGCTATTTCCCTTCTGGCAGCCGCGATTGGCGATGACTTGATTGGTGTAGTTGTGCTTGGCGTACTCTTTGGTTGGGAATTTGGCCTCGCCGTCCTGATTGCCTTGGGCATATACGGTATGTTTACGTTGTCATTTTTTTTCGCTTGTGATCTTAATAGTGTCGTATAGGATACGTCATTTGTCTAACTTTCCGCCCTTCCATTCTTGCAAATTGCCCTGCGAAGCCTTGCGCCTCGACATTTGTGCAAGCCCTCCTCGGGTCTGCTGGACTCTTACTGGGTAGTTTGTACATTGCGAAAGGTGTCACGGAAGGCTTTTGGAGTGCCGGTGCCTGGGTTGCCTGGGTTTGGTACTGGAGTATTCTCTTCCTTCCTCTCACTCAGACTCCTTCATTGCGAGTCGCTACGGGTGATGCCAAATCTATCTTCAAGGTGCTCGACAAACCTGTAAGAGTTGTTGGGGGCAAAGGTTCTATCGACGGAACTGCGGGTCTGGAAGTCAAATTTGGTAAGCATGACTGGTTTCATGGGGTTCACCCGCACTGATCCGTAAACATTAGACAATGTGTTCCTCACGTACCCGTATACCAACAGAGAGGACCCGGTTCCTGCACTCTCAGGTGTCTCATTTACTCTTCCAGTCGCTTCTGTTACTGCTATCGTCAGCGCGCCAGGCTCTCCAAAATCGAGTATCTTGAAGGCACTTTACCGCCTTTATGATATTGACTCGGGTTCCATCTATCTCAATGGCTCTTCCATCCATTCCCTTTCTCTTGCATCGCTTCGTTCTGTTATGGCCGTTGTCCCTGACATCTCGCCCGAGGGTCGCGCAAAGGCTCTTTCACGTGCTTTGGAGAAGGATGTCAAAATTGTCCTTGTGGAGGGTGCTTTGGAACGTTCATCCATTGGAGCCAGGACTATAATCTGGGAAACAAGCGATCTCGAAGGCGTTGATGGCGTGGATCAGTGAGTTGATAACATCGACATCCTCGCGCAATAGCTTACCAACCTTGACAGAATTCTGGTACTCAAGGATGGTAAACTCGTTGAAGTTGGTTCTTTCAAAGAACTGGAGCAGGCAGATGGTTTCTTTGCATCGTTGTGGGCAGACCATGTTGGCTCTGGTGCTCCGGTTCCCGGATCTTCTTCTGCAACAGTATCGGGTGCTGTTGAGGGATATGACACCTCATTCATTGTTCAGCCTGTTGATAGTCAGGTTGGCGAGGCCCCTACAGAAGTGTTCGCTTCTGAGTCACCGCGTGCTATAACTGCCTCTGTTCGTACTCCATCAGTCCATGCCCCTACTGCCTCAATTCGTGCACCGTCAATCAAGCCCACCGCTAGCACCCAAGCTGAGAGCGTAGCTCCAACCATACCGACCAAAGACTTCCCACGTCCTGCAGCAGAGGAACCAGAGCCAATTGCATTTCCCGCTTCGTCGGATGCTGTTGCTGCAGATTCCTCGGTCCCAGCCCCTATTGCGTTCCCCAGGACTGATGACTCACGTTCCATTGATAGTGGTTCGCAAACTCACGTCCGCCTTCCTACGTCCATTACGTTCGATACGACAGCTACACCCCCACGAGTGTCTACGCCGGATCCTACTGGAGCTTCTTCCTCTCCCGATGCCGAAGGCAAAAGGAAGCGCATCTCATCGCAGAATTTCCAGCGACTGGCTAGGAGAATTTCTCTTTCGACGCCCAAGAAGCCCACCATCCCGTCGATTCAAGGTATGGCCGGTAGTATCGCTGGTGTATTGAGGCGGGACACGAGCGTCAAGCTGGATAAGGGTAATGGCGAGAACGGTGGGAGACAAAGCACTGATGCTCCCGGTGGTACTTCGAGCGCGCCTGAATCCGCCCGGAACTCAGGAGAGATAAGCGCAGAACGGACCGAGAAGGACAAGGAACGCGAGGAGAAGAAGCGCAAGAGAAAGAGTTTCATGGAAGTAGTTGGCGCGAAACGGGCAGACACCACTGTATTCGGGACGCCATCGACAACGGACACCGAGCCACAAGGTCCGGCTATCGGTGAGCCTTGAAGGTGAAGCTGAAGTGACGAAATTCTTTGTGATCTTAACTGCGTATTCTTTCTCTTCATTTCTCTGTACGTGTCTTGATGCTGAATCTGTCTCTTTCTACTCAGCTCCGATTGATTTTGCTTTATCCCACATCTATCGCGGATCTCCATTATGTTATTCATGCATCTCCAACGATTTGAATGTCTGTTCTCTCATTATCGAGAAGTCTGCTCGTCAGCGAGTATCGAATAGCTGTTTTATAGTCTAGCATTCCGGATACACGGTGTAGTTAGTTTACGACCACTCCACGCCTTGATCATGATCCGATCTATAAACCTCGAGAGAGAGAGCAATGGAACACTGACCAAAACAGGTAAGTCTCCCCAATCTTGCGAGTTGAGCCATTTGAAATTGATAACCAAGATCGACCCATTGCGCCACTGCTAGCTACGATGGCACCTCCTCGAATTCCGGACTTGGTAAATAGTATTAGCGGTGGTCCAGCCCTCCCTTCTACCGTTCGCCGCTTTCGCTGCGTTCCGTGTTGTTGCCGCAAAGCCAGGTGTTTCCCCACGCAATTTGATTACCGGACCGAAAGAGGCAATGGGAGCCTAGATCTGGCGAAGCATGCATTTAGAATTCAGACCGGAGTTTAAACTTCGGGGGGAAACGAAATATAAAGAGGGGCATGTTCGAACCCTTATTTCAATCTACCTCTCTCGCACGTCCACGTCCCATTGCGTTCTGTGTTTCCGTGTCTTGGTTACGTTCCGTCTCTTGTACGACCATTCCAAGCCAAATCTAGTGTATTATCAGTGGTCTGCCATCACCCCTCGTCATCATGTCCGCCAAAATCTATGTTGGGTCAGTCTGCCTTCGCACTAACCACTCATAACCTGGAGCTTCTTCTGTCTTTGGCGGAGGGAAGCGAAACTGATTCCTTGGCTTTGTTCCCGCTCTCGCGTCTGTAGAAATTTGAGTTGGAATACAACCGATGAAACTCTAAGACAAGTCAGTATTGGATTTCTAGCAGGGATCGGAGAACGGCCCCTTTGCTATGTTGTTTTTTGTCTCTAAATGAATAGTCTCTTACGTTTTCTTGTCTTTGCATGGCTCCGTCGCATGACTGGCATCCCTTTGTGTCCACACATTAGGCTTTTTCTCCGTATGGACAAGTGCTCGATGTGCGCGCCGTTTTCTATCTTGGTGTCCGTACGCTCATGACGTGGGTGTTGGTCCACCGGATCTAGAGTATCGTCATGCGAGATCGCGATACCGGTCGTTCCCGTGGCTTTGGATTTGTTACCTATAGTTCACCAGGTGAAGCCGATGCTGCCATAAATGCGCTCAACGAGCAAGAGCTCGATGGGAGGAGGGTTAAAGTCAACCTGGCTAACGCGCGTGGAGGCGGCGGAGGCGGAGGTGGAGGTGGGCAAGGCTTTGGTGGGCCCCCTCCTAGTGGTTTTGGCGGTGGTTATGGCGGTTAGTGTTTCAGCCGAGTCAGTGTTTGTTGGTGGGCTTATATTTGATTCAGGTGGTGCCTACCCCGCTGGTCAGGGTTATTCGGGATACGGAGGAGGAGGCTATTCAGGACAAGGTCTGTCCACATGTCCCTTTCATGAACGCTTTTTGGATTCAGATACGTTCCCAGGCGGTTACGGCGGCTATGGTGGTGCTCAACAAGGGTATCAGGGAGGTGGATATCCAGGGTATCAGCAGCAACAGAGTGGCGGCGGTGGTTACGGTTACTGATTCTGGTGTGTAAAACCTTGAAATTTAATTACTTGACTGATTTGAATCACGTAGTCACGACAGTCAGTCCTTTATTTCTCCGTGTTTCCCCGTCCTATCACTTGCCTCGACAACGTTTTTTGTTCATGCTCTTTGTACTTGTAAAACGACATACGTGCATGCAATCAGTGCATACCTTATGGTTCTCCCCTGATGTTCCCTTTTCCTCCTACTACTTTTCCTACATTGTACTGAAATGAGAAATTGATATTATTTCTCGGCCGAACAACCCACCCTATGTGTTGTGCTTTGCTGCACGTTGGCACCGACCAACTCGGGATTAAGTGACGCCACGAACAATCGTTATCATTCAGTGAGAGGCTGCGAAACTCGAGTTTCACCGCATCTATAACAAAGGATACTGTCGAACCATTTGAAGCATGGCATGAAATTTTCATCTATGCAAATGGAGGTAACCGCAGAGATAGTACCTCGAATGGTATCAGTATATAATTGAGGACGGCATGATCCGACAACCCCACTGAAAAGCCGTCGAATGAAACTTGTGCCGATAAGAGGATCAGTCTGTACTTATCTGATGTTCAAAGACAGATCTTGTACACAAGATACAGAATCGCAGACATCAGCCATCACCAAAACGCCATCGTCCGAGGTGGAGTACAGAAAATTGAGACAAAATCGCATGCGTTTTATGACCGCGAAAAATGATTCGATGGCGAAGATGGTCGATGACCAAGATCACCAACCACCGCCACCACCGCCACCGTAACCTCCGTAGCCTCCTCCTCCTCCGCATACCTAGCTCCACGTGCATATGGCATCTCATCTAGG
>JBBPMS010000072.1:57776-76674 GCA_038090435.1 Phylloporus scabripes | reverse complement strand
TTTCAAAAACCTGCAAAGATGATGAGAAGTGCACTGTGATGTAAAAATCGACGACGAACAGCATTGGCAGTCGAATGGGCACAGAGGCGTGTCTGTACAAAATATTGAGAATAGAGCAAAAAGGATGAATGAAGTGTTCACCTCCGCCTGTGGAGGAGATGCCGAGCTCGTCCTCCTTGTAGATGGTGTACCCATCGGCTGTTTTGCGACCTGGGGGAGTTGGAAAGATGGGGGACGAGGAAGAGACAAGACGCACGAGGAGCAGATCCCCTCGAGTCTTTGAAACGGTCGTCGGCCTTTGTGAGCTTTTTTTCTCGACGCCGTGTTCGCTCCTTCGACGGGTCCAGGATGGTTTTTGGCTGCTCAGAGGGCGACGTTTTTATTTTTTTCTTTGGCCGTGCAGCGAATATCTCGTCGATTTCTGAGCGGGACATACTGACCGTGCGCGGGAGAGTTTCGGCGCGTGGGACAACCACAAAGCTCGACGACGACGACAACGACGACGACGATGCTGTGAGTGCTTCTTCCCCGTCCTCATCGTCACCGACTTAGCGCATGACGCAGGCCCCAGCAGCCACGAAACCAGAATGCGCAGAACCCGTCGTTTTCTGCCCTCGCCGACCCGCTCTTCAACTTCGACTCCAATGCTGCCGCAAAGCAGATGGCTGCGCTCAACGTCGTCAACATGCAGCGCCAGCTCACAAACACCTACCCTCGCCCCCCCGCCCCGTCTCCGTCCCAGATCCCGCTTGGCGGAACAACACCGGCCTCGTTTCTCCCCTCCCCTTACAACCAGTCAAACACTCTCCAGCCTGCCGTGCTCGACGGCCCCTCCACTATGCAGTTTCCTCAGAATCCCACTTTTCAGCCTCCTTTCGCACCCGCTCACACTCTCCAACCCAACGCCGTCCCCCTCGAGTCTTCCATCCCATCTTCAAACGTCCCACCTCGGAATCTACCCAACCTAGCAATGATAAAACAGAAGCAACGTGGTTTCTTAATTAGCCTCGCTAACGTCCATCTCTCCAGAGGCAGCCCTCTTCCCCCTGCTTTGACTTCTGTTCCATATCCCTCCAACTACGACCCCGCATCCTCCCCGTGGAAAAACTTGGAATGCTCCTCTGAAATCGGCGCAGTTCGTTTGGCTGGCAAGGACATTGACTTGTTCAAATTATGGGGCATCGTATCCCATTTTGGTGGCGGCCAAAAGGTATCTTTATCCATATCGTACACCCCGCTCATCTACACTTAATTATCTAGGTAGCACAACAGAATGCATGGCCACTTCTTCTCCCGCAGTTTGAGCTCCCAGAATATCTTCCGGCATCTATCTCCAACGGACCGCGCCCCGCCGCCGCCGCCGCCTTGGCTAATTATTACCATCTCATCCTTCAACCCTTCGAAGACGTCTATCGTCGCAGTCTCCAGGACCCAAACCGTAAGGCAATGATGAACGCAGGTCGTCCCCCTGGTGCACCCGTCGCCCCACACAACCCTTCCACTATCCCTCTCCAAACTCCAGGTTCAGCAATGCCAGGGCCTTCTTCTCAATTACCCAGTTCTGTGAATAACATGATGGGATTACTGAATCAGCCCGTATCAGGCGGACAAACTGCGTCTGCCCCGATCACTGGCAGTCCTACTACCACCATATCGCAGACTTTACCGCAGAGCCCCCACCCACAGCATGGGGTACCTCACACATCTCTCTCAGGAACACATGGCTTCTCGGACTCCTTAGCCTCCCATTCGTTGGTGCCCCCGCTAACTAACACAACCCTTGGACCACTCCCTGCTTCTGCAGGCAATGATCACCAAGAGCAGGATAATTCAGGAATGAAACGAAGGTTTGAGTCTGAGGAACTCGATGGAAAGCGAGCAAAGTTGAAGACTGGTAAGTTCGATTCATTGACGTTTGATACTCGTAATTAGTGACATTTACGCGATGGGACAGAATTACCAGAGGTTGTCAGTCTTTCTTTTTCGCCTCCCTGAAACCTCTGACCACCTTCACAGCTGCCTGGCATGTCGGCCTCTGCAGACAAGTCGCTTGCACAGAACCCACCAACCTCGGCCCAGCCCACTGTTCCGTCCCGCCCACGTTCTCGGCTCACGAGGACCAAAATCGAATATATCCCCCTAGCGCGTGAAGTGGAAACCCATGGAGGTCGCGACCTTAACATGTTGGAAGACGAACACCTTCGTGCTCAACGTCGCCCTATGCGGGATATCAACGAATGGGGAACCGTGGATATTGAAGCGCTCACGATGTCTATTCGTTGCCGACTAACCGTCGAACTTTCGTATGCTCTGACCACGCTCACCCTTCTTTCGACGATGAAAGGCCCCACCCCTGGTTCAGGCTTTCCCATCACTCAATGTGCTGATTTATTGGACGAGGTGTTGGATCTTTTGGAAGACGAAGCATTTGATGGGGTTGCTGATACGCCGCAGTATTGCCTGACAGAGGATACCCATATACCACGACATCGTGAATTGGTATCCCTCGCTCTCGAATCTGAGTCGTTGCCGTTCGCGAGCTTGAAAAGCGAACACAACTCGCGGAAAAGAGATCGTGGCCCTCCTCATCGCTCCAGTCAAGTTATTCTTGCTGTGACAAATATCATTCGAAATCTGTCTGTTGTTCCAGACAACATGCAGTTTATGGCGAGGCACGACCGGATGCTGGAGTTGGTGTTGCGAGTTTGTGGCGTCATTGTACCGCCAGAGGGCGGTCGGCCGAGACCAGCATCACCTGCGCTCTCTATTCCCGATGTTATCAGTGTCCGCAAGGATGTCCTCAACATTCTATCCAGCCTCTCACTAATAATCTCTTTTCCCCAATCTACACCTTCGGAGTTTACGATCGGCATATGTTCTCGGATATTCGAGCTCGTTGCATCCATTCTAATCGAACCGGGGGATGCAATACCTCCGACGCAAATGCTGAAACTCGCTGGTATTCCATTCTACAACTGCAAGCCGCCATCTCTTGCCGATGTTGCCCTTGACGTCTTCACACACATCGTTCACCTAGATCACAATCGCAAGATATTTTCCAATGTCGTACCCCAGCAATGGTTATGGCGTCTGTTGGAGACTCTGGTTTATCGACTGCCAGTGAGCGATGCTGATTTTGCATTCCTCTCCCGAGAATCGTGGCTGTCGTATCTTGAGAAGACGATGATGGCAATATACGTCATCGCGTTCCTCTCTCCTCCGGAGCTGAAGAGCAGGATAAAGTCGGATAGGTCGTTGCATTTTTCGCAGATCATGCTTCGGGTTGCGCATAGGTTTGCTGTGACCAATGCGTCTCCAGAGGCACGACAGTGGTTCATGAGCACTGCACGCAGAGCAATCGAAGCGATGAAGGCGGTCGATGGCGGCGAGGATGCTTTCGACACGTCTCAAGCCACGCAACCCACGCTCGCGTTCGGGATGGGTTTCGGGGAGTCTGGAGAGACGAACGTGGAGAAGGGTATGGGTATGTTGGCTGGTCGTCGAGATGCTGCATGGGAGCTGCTGATGCACAGAGACCTGGATCAGACCATGTTCGCTGAGTTGGAGAGTCTGATGAGAGTAGAATGAGAGTCTTGTTACTAGTACTTAGCTGATGATGGTGGCGATCCACACACGGTGACCGTTGTCCACCACGATGCCTCCAGACGTTGCGCCTCCTCCCCGCTACTCTCAGCACGGCCCAGTGCGCGGCGAAGACCCATCTGGCCTCCAGCTGCTCATCGTACCCGCCTTGGATGGCATAAACTTCCAGAAGGGCTACATCGGTGCTGAGGGCGAACACGCAGCGGTGGAGGGCGAAGTCCACCTCAAAGGTGCCCAGCCTGGTGCATACAAGAAACTGTCAGTCCGTCCTAGTTCTCCTCGCTGTTTCCCTGACCGACGTGCCGCTCAAAGCTCCGTGTCCTTGCGCACGACAGAGTCGGCACACGGACGGGAAATTGAACTATTCCTTTCCGAGCTGGATCTCGCTTCATTCCCACCTGAAGCTCAGTGCTTTCCGTTCGCTATACCGCTCACGCCAGATGTACCGCAATGTGTCCACACACTACACTCTTCGCTAACCCACGTACTGAACGCGACCCTGCACCCAGTGGATCCAGCACTGCCTCCTGTATCAAGAGAGCTTTTGGTACATACGAGGCGCTACACATCTCACACCCACACCGTCGCCATCTCTCCAGAAACACACGTCATACATGATCCGGTTTGCGTAGAGGCAGAAATTCCAAAGTCGACATTCACCGTAGGAGAACCGATCCCTCTCTATGTGACTGTCCCCCCTCCACCTCGCGAGCTCGTCCTGGACGGGGGACTCAGGCTCCGTAACGTCAAGACAGAGCTCCTCCGCATCGTCGAGGTCAAGGGCCTCGATGACCTGCAGTGCTCAGCTGCGGGTGAAGTCGACCGCTCTCCGCTCCAGGGTCCATCATCCATCTCGACTGCGGAGAAACCATATGATCCCTTGCACTCTGCTGCTGCATACACAACTGTCATGTCGCGTTCTGGGGCATCTTGCAGATTTCATACGTCGCGTCCAATCCGACTGCGCTTCATTCTGCATCCGTCATCAGCATCAGCCTCCCCAACCGATCGTCCGCGATCTTCAGTCGAAGCGGACTACACTTATGCGGATAATGTCCCGCAGTGCGTCTCCATCACACAGACGACGCTTTTGCACGAAGTGTCGTTCCTGTTGAACGTCCACATTTCGTTTGTCGATATCGCGAGCAGGACGGAAACGCTATACACGATTCGCATTCCTATCCATATTATCCCACCCCCCGCGCCACTACCCGAAGTCGAAGAATGGGTGGATGTGGCTTATCAAAAGAAGCATGACCGTCCTCCGCTCAGGACTGTACGACAAGAAGACAGTGAAATTTCCGCCCCACTGTATCACAAAGGCGAAGCTGGCCCAAGTTACACGCAACCACCCCCTTTTGAAGATAGAGATGTTCCCCCGCCGCCGTTTCCATCAGAGGCATCAGCTGCTTCTGGTTTGCCTACGTTCCAAGAGTCGGAAAATGAGATATATATACCCACCAACACAGAAGAACATTTTGCGACTCCGGTAACAGAGACAATCATAGTTGGCGAAGGGGTCGTCTTTGGATTTTCTTCTTCCCAACAGTTTGATGGCCACACTGACCCGTTGGATCGGACGTCGACGCCTCCGCCCCCAGTTGAACAAGCGGTCGAGGACCCCGAGGTCACCGAGTTTGTCGATCTCTCTCAATCGCACAGAGTCCTGGGGCTGATTGCGGAAGAACAACCACCACCACCCCCAGCTCTAGACGATCCATCCGACCCGCCTCCATCCATAGATTCCGTGTTCAGATCCCCGACCTCGTCTGGCTCTGTCCCCGCTCACTCTCCTGCGCGTATGCCTCGTCATTCGTTCGCACATGATCACCACTCGTTGTCACAGACTGGTGAAGTCATGGATCAAGGATCGTCGCACGTGGCAGCGCCGCCACCGTATCTGACGCCCAACGACCCAGAGCAAGCTGCAACGCCTCCACCTTATGTGGACTTTATTCCTCCGCATGATAATAGTCATCGGTAAAACGTGTTATGACTGGGCTGGCCCGTGATCAGCATAATGTTGGCCATGGGCGAGCCTGCTGTGCAATAACCGACTCGGAATAGGAAAGCAATTATAAAGAGAAAAAGGTTTTGGGTGTAATCAAATATATATCAAGGGTTCATGTGATGAATCATGGGATAAACAACAAGATGGTAGTTCTCCGGAATGATAAGAGATGAGGTCAACAAATGCAAGGGCCTTTGCCTTTGGCTTGGTTCTCCTCCAAGTTAACACCGCCTTCTTGTCGTGAAGTACCCGCACGGTTGGCTGCGGTGCCATTTCTGCCGGCACCGCGGTTAGATGCCAAGATGTGCTCGATTGGTATTTTCTTGGCTGTGAAAGGTATAGTCAAGCACAAGAAGACAGTTACAGCAAGAGAACGAACCGATTTCGGTGAAAATTTCTACGATGCCCTCGCCCGTCTTTGCACTGGTTTCAAAGAAGAGTAATCCAGCCTCCGTAGCATATGCCTGAGCTTCCTCCCGAGGAACTTGCCGTAGTGATTCCTCGCCGATGGGACTGGGAGCCTCGCCTGGTGTTGCGGTGGCATCGTCTGCCTCGTCCTCCGACTCGGAGGCAGGAGTTGGGACGGGCGAAGAGGATGGCTGGACCAAGTCGACTTTGTTCCCAGCGAGTGCAATCACGATGTTAGGATTGGCCTGTCTTTGCAACTCCTTAACCCAGGATTTCGCC
Organism: Phylloporus scabripes; assembly: GCA_038090435.1. NCBI lineage: Eukaryota > Fungi > Basidiomycota > Agaricomycetes > Boletales > Boletaceae > Phylloporus > Phylloporus scabripes. The sequence continues at coordinate 70,373 of JBBPMS010000072.1, read as the reverse complement.
TTCTCGAGGCTGGAGGCTTTCGTTACATCGTAGACAACGACGGCAGCCTGAGCATTGCGGTAGTACATGGGCTATGAGAGGGAGATGGAGTCAAAGCGAAGGGGGTGCGTTAGATGTACTGACGGCAAGGGAATGGAAGCGCTCCTGGCCCGCAGTGTCCCAGATTTCATAGCGGAGAACGCGATCCTCGAGGCGACATTTCTGGGTCAAGAACGCAGCACCGATGGTGGGTTCCTTGTTCGGTTGGAATTCGTTGGAAACCTGGCGAGGAGTGGGTTGGTGCGAGCGATGGGAGGCTGAGATAGGGACTCACGAAACGAAGGACGACGGAGGATTTGCCCACGGCAGCCTCGCCTGTAAAGAAGGTGAGTGGAAGAAGGGAATATTTGGCGTTGCAAGTACCGAGAAGGACGAGCTTTACTTGTACGGACTTGTCCAAAGAGCCTGCTGCAGGATCAGCCATGACTGTCGAAGCAGAAAAGCTTTGTTTGCGCGTGTGTTATTCTCCCGAGCAATGTCCACACCACCACCAGACGTGGCTTACCTCCAGAAACCTCTCCACGCCGCGCCCGTCAACCACGACCCCCTCGTACGTGCCCTCATCATCGACTCTGGTCGTCTCACACCCCCTCCAGAACCCCCTCAGCTTTCTCTTGCATGCCGCGCTTGTCTACCCCGACAAGCTCGCCCTCGTCCACCCAGATGCAGACCAGCCCGCGTCCTACTCGTATAGCACGTGGTGAGGCGCGGCCACCCACCCATTTCACTCTCGCTCATTCCCCATCAGGGCTCAGCGTATCCAGAATTTGGCCTATGCGCTCATACAGTCTGGCATCCGCCCGGGCGATCGCGTAGCAGTCCTCGCTCCAAATTCGTGAGTGTCCACAGCATTTACAATGCGTTCTCAACCGACCTGCTGCCCCCGCAAGGCCCATGATTGCAGGTATGTTCCCCACACTCGTCCATTCCGTGCATTGACCCAGGGATCAGATGCGCACTTTGGTGTTCTTGCCGCTCGCGCAATCCTCACTCCCCTCAACACACGCCTGACCCCCCCAGAGATCGCATATATTCTGGAGCACAGCGAGTCCGAGCTCATACTTGTCGATCGCGAGTATCTGCATCTTATACCCAACACCAAGGCCACTTGCATCGTCTGCCACGACACCGGTAAGCCTGGGGATCCATACGAAGACTTTCTCAGCGCCGGTCGGAAATTCAGTGCGGAGAGAGGCTGGGCTGGGCTCGACGTTGAACCCAACGAAAATGCTCCTGCGGTGCTCTGTTACACGTAAGCATCCATGTCCTGGGCGCTATCATGTCTAAACTCTACTCGATTACAGTTCTGGCACTACCGGTAGAGTGCGCTCGGATAACCAACTCCCTAGACGATCGTCTGATGTTACCTCAGCCTAAAGGAGTCATCACTACTCTGCGAGGTTTCTATTCGTGCTTTTTCTATACTTCCTTACTGACTGAGGCTTGCTTCAGGCTCTTACCTTGCAGCAGTGGCGAATGCTTTTGAAGCACGGTAGGTAATTTGCTCTTATGGTCAACCAACTCTGTCACTACCTTTGTACCCTCAAGGATCAATCGCGAGTCTTGCTATCTATGGTACTTCTTTCCTTGTTCTCTTGTTGTTGATATAATAGTCTGCTCTGTGCAGGGTCCTCCCCATGTTCCATGCCGCAGGGTGGACATACCCGTGGGCTAACGTATTTGCGTGCGCAACTCAAGTATGTTTATTGTTTCGTCTGATGTTTGCCCTCTCACATCTCTACATAGATCACCATTCGACGAGTCGACTATCCCCAGATCTGGAAACATCTACTGAATTCCGGTGTCACACATTACTGTGGTGCACCAACCGTACAGGTCTCTCTTTATCAACGAGTCATTACCACATAATAAAGTGCGAATTAGATTGGAATCGCGAATGATCCCTCCAGGCGACCTCTCAATCATCCCGTTTCTGCCATCATTGCTGGATCTGCACCGACTGCCCAGCTGATCGGTCAACTTGAGCAAATCGGAATTAAGCCTGTCCACGTATATGGCCTGACGTAAGTCTTCCTCATATGTTTGCCTCGCTGTCCGATTCGATTTACGTTCAGCGAGGTATGCTGTCTGGTTACTTTCCGGTGACGATGAACTATCTTGGTCGTAGACTTATGGACCATTCACGCGTTGCTACGATCAATCTTCATGGACATCACTGTCCCTCCAAGACCGTGCAAAGTTGATGGCGCGTCAAGGACACAGCTTTGCCACTGCGCAGAACGTCCGAGTTGTGTACCCTCCAAGGTATGAGAATGATCAAGAGCTCATTGACGTGCCCAAGAACGGAAGTACGGTGGGCGAGGTCGTGACGCGGGGCAACATTGTCATGAAAGAGGTGGGAGATGGCATTCATGAAGTAGTAAATCTTTACGTGACAATATGCTGTGGCAGTACTTTAAGGATCCAGAGGCCACCCGCAAGGTGTTCAGGGGAGGTTACTTCAATTCTGGTGACCTTGCAGTGATGCACCCGAACGGCGTCATACAGATTATGGATAGAAGCAAGGACATCATAATCTCGGGCGGAGAGGTAAGTACTAATGTTGATGCTGTGAACGGTATTTATGCTCGGGCAGAATGCGTCGAGCCTTGCCATAGAATTGGGTAATTAAACTTCTTAACCACCTCATCATTCCAACTGATGGTACTCAAGAACTCGCAAGTCACCCACATGTTCTGGAGGTCGCTGTAGTTGCGAGGCTTCATCCCAAGTGGGGTGAGCGTCCAATGGCCTTTGTTATCCTTCGACCAGAGCATTTTCGCACTTGGTCTGGGAATCACGCAGGATTCGAGATGGAACTGAAGCGCCACGCGCGCTCGCTCTTACCGGGATTCGCTTGTCCTGAGTGGGTCCAAGTGGTCGAGAAGCTCCCGGTAAACGGCCTTCTTTTTATATCGCCTTCTCGCCTTCTTATGCCTGCGTTTGTAGAAAACATCGACTGGCAAGATCTTGAAAGGTGATCTACGGAAGATAGCTGCAAAACTATGAGATAGTTGGTTGTGAATGGGATATAGGTATCAAAGGTATCTCCAATTGTGCCAATGTGATAGATATATAGTGGATGATGATGTGAAGGAAAGCGAGGGACAAAATAAGAACATGTAAAAGATTGAACAAGGAATGTTGACTATGTCTCAGGACGTAGTCTCAGTATCCTGAATGCGCCACCATTGCGCTCACAAAGGTAAACGTCGTCACCGGTACGTCCGAGGAAAACAATTTCGTCCACGAATTCTTGATCAGCTTCGTTAATGGCTGTGAACTCGCCCTTTGCTGGAGATTTTCCTGAAGGATAGCTGGCTTTCCTCCCCAAATAGCTGGTCTTTGTCCTGGCAGCAAGGGCAGCACCACCCGTGGAAGTATGAATGGGAGTTCCTATTTTCCACACAAAGGGTCCTCGTCTGCTCATGTTGGAGGGCAAAGGGAGAAAATGTGGCAAGACCGAACGCGACTCGTCGGCTGGTTTGAGTAATGCGTCCCCAAGATCCATTGCCTCCAACCCTCCTTGTCGCATTGCGACGATCACAGCGCGATCTTTCACATCAAAGGCTTCCAGCCTCTTAATGTCGCCCATTCGCGGAGCATTTAGCTTGTAGTTGACTTCCTCGTCCGTGCTCCATAGGAATCTTCCCCTGAGCACGGAACGTCCCCGAGCATCGACAATAGTCGTGCTGTGCCCACCTCGGGAAGAAAAGAATAATGCAGGTGGACCAAAATGCCGGGGGTGAACAAGCAGCGAAATGGGTGGAAGCAATGGTTTGGATGAATCAGGAAGTGGTGATTGTATGGCTGGGAGCGGCGGGGCTGAGCGGAATGGGTGAACCGGGTCGACGCATTGTTGCCTAAGATCTCTAAGCAACATATATTCATTGTCCTCCTCTTTGCGGACGGGGAGATCAGGTGGAAGTAACCCATCCTTGTACCAAGCCTGCATCAAGCTTGCTTTCCAAGGCCCTATTAGAAGTGTAAATGAATGTTCGCATTATGCCAGAAAACGTGACATACCATGGACGATACCCTTAGGATCACGGTAGAACCATCTCGATGGGGGTGCTGGTGCTGGCATGGGTAAACCGGGTGGACTGAATTGGATTGACGCAAGGTTTCTACCATCCGCGTACGTCTCCGGTTCATACTCTGCGCGGTAACCGAGAAAATCAGCATATGTTGGGGGTATGATATAATCGTCAGCGATAGTAGCTAGAGGGATCTTCGGGGCAAATGATAGCTGCTGAAATGTTGTGTAAGGTCCGACTTGAGCAGAAGCCAGGGCAACCAATTCTTCAGCGTGTGCCAGAGCTGAATCATGTGCACCACTGCTTCCTGTAGGCGTGTGGGCAGTTTCAGGGAGATGCGCAGTGGAATTGTTACGCGAGAGTAGATCCTGGGCGAATGGTATAGTGACACCAATGCTAAGGTTAGCATTGTCATCATCTTCAGGAACTTGAGGATCGGTGTCAAAAAGATCAGTCTGGCCATTTCGGATTTCCCTCACCCTCCGCCGAGCAGCCCTTCTCTCGGCGCGCCCGATACGGACCTCCCGCACCCTCACCGTTGCAGGCTCCAACCCGAAGACATTCTGGGAAAATACCAAGAAAACTTCGACGAGGTCATCGCCTTGCAGTTGTAACTCGAGGGACTTGGGAGAGTCAGGAAGAATGAAGGTACGAGAGAGACCAAGAGCTGTTCTATACGTTCCGGCAAACAGCTCCACCTTCTCACCGTTCTCTCCGCAAAGAATGGCCAGGAAACTACAATAAGGTGAGATAAAAGTGAGTTATACCAGGTGGATCATACCTTTTCTTTGGAGTCTCAACTGCTTTGATGAGAATAGTTCCTTTGGTTCCAGGGAGCTTCACATATTCCAGTTTTGGTGGTGGTGCTTGGAGAGTCGGCGGAGAGTGGTTATTATTCCTTCTCGAGTCAGCGTCAATATTCTTGACCGATAATGTCGGAGGCCGATCATCCGACCAGCGTGAAGAAAATGCAGCACTAAAAAATCGCGGGAGTAGATTGTGCGGAGACGTTGGCCGTAAACTGGAGGGAGCGGTGGGTAATGGTGAGCCTAGGGTGCTATGTGGAAGGTGGGAATCTCCAGAAGTCGATGGTCGAGAAGTAGCATCAGCTGCAGTCGCCGACAGCCGCGGGCGATTAGAGAGAGAGCGGGCTAGAGGTCTGCACTCATTTTCAGGAATCGTCAGAGGATTGGATGACGCAGAGAAACCCGTGGGAGCATCATGAAAAGAGGAAGATGTTCTCATGTCCTGTGACGCAATGGGATTGAAGATACTTCCAAAAACAGACCAACGCCGCCGTCGTCTTTCTGGACGATTGGAAATACTGCGACTACGAGGAGTATCTGATGAGGAAGATGTTACTGGAAGGCCATCCTCACCCGCTGCGGGAGTGGATTCATGAATCAGGATTGGTTCTTGGGGTTGAACGGTGCCTGCGGGAGGTAACCCGGGTATTCTGCTTTCCAGCAGTGCCTGAACCAGTGTAATCCGTTCTCCAGGAACGGGAACCGTGTCGTCGTCGTCTTCATCAACATCCACATCAAGAGAAAACTGCTGTGGTTGTCTTTCGTAAGAGTCATGAATGGGACTATTCTGAGTAATCGCGGAAGGCGAAGCCTGGTAAATGGTAAGAAAGAACTAGCGACCGGGAGGGAACAACTAGACAAACAGGAGCTGCATTTGCGCGAGAAAAATTAAAATCAATATTTGGAGGACGATTCCGTCGGAGGGACTGAACTGCATGACTTCGAACCGGAAGTGCAGCAGCAGTGCCACCCATGATATTATGTTGATCGTCGTTCCTTGGCGGAATCGAACTCGTCCTTTCATCCAATGCTTGACTTCCGCTTGCGCCTGCCGTCAATAAGTCAATAGCCTCCTCGTCACTAGCCTCGAACCAATCGGCGTTCTTTGACAATTCTCCGTTTGGAATGATGGTCGTGCCCACATTTGAAACTGGAGGTGACAGTGGGGGAACAGACGGAACAACTACCAAAGAGAGTGACGACCGCCTAGAACGGGCTATATTGACCGAAACCGAAGACCGATCGCTCCGTAAAGGGGACCGTTGATCTGGCACGCTAGTGTAAGGTGGGGGCTGTCCAACAGGGGGAAACGAAGATGGCGGTTGGGTCGTCGGTGGCCTTGGCTTCTTTGGTGTGGCAGTAGATATTGATGGTGATCTCGAAGCAAACTTGCTGTTTTGCTGCAACTCGGTAGTTGGTGGAGTCGATAATGATAATTTACCTCGCTTGTCTGACAGATCCCCATGGTCGACGCTTGAGCTTCCAGAACCTGTCTTTTTCGACTCTTCCCTGCGCGACCGTTCACGTTCTCTACGAACTTCAAGTTCCATACGCCACTCGACAGCCTTTTTAACTTCCTCCAAAGCATATACTCGAACGCCATCCCTGCGGCCCGCTATTGCCACTAACACGGCACGATGCTCCATTACAACGACGCTTTTAAAAGCGACTCTACGCACTAGAGCGTATGGCTGAGGAGCCGGAGGCGAGACGAGGGGGAGGACATCCAAGCCTTGCGCATGACAGAGGAGGAGATAATGGGGGGCCAAAAAGGCTCCGCTTACAGGGGGGGAACTGAAGTGCGAAGGAGAAAGGTCCGCAGTAATGGCAGATAACGAAAGGCCCAACTCCTGGAGTGTGGGTGGAGGTAATGGAGGCGGAGGAGTCGGTGACCGGACGGGGGCCGGAGAATGTACCCTAGAGCCCGCTTCTGACTGTGCTGCGACAGGTACCATCGATGGATCTTCACAAGCCAAACGAGCGTTCGCAGGAGTGATTGTATCGCGACGATGAATAAGATTTGAGAAAAAGCCAGAGAGACGGTTGTTAAACCGTGGTGGCTACATCAAGGCGTAAGGTTCTGGAGGACGTGCACAGAACAAGAGCGCGGACATTTACCTCCACAGCCGGTCGGCCCATGGCTGACACGCTGGTTGATTGTGTGTGCGACTGGGTGGGAGTGGTAGCATAGGTTTCAGATGGTGATCGAGCGGTGGATGGTCGGTGAGGAGGGGAATGGACGATAGAAACATGGGCTACGGGGAGGCTATGAATGCTGAGTGCCTCAGCGTCCTCTGAAGCGGTCTGCAGGGTGTTACTGGGGCCCAGTGGGGGTCTGGAGTCAGCTGCCACGGAATGAGATGCCTGGTCGGAAGACTGAGGGTGGACGGAGAGCATTATTCGGGTCGGTGTCGGGGAAGGAGATTGGGGGGGAGATTGGGGGATGCGCAGAGTCGCGCAGAGGCGGTGGTGGGAGATGGCACAGTCAGTGGAAGATGCAGAGGAATAGACGGATGGACGATGTCCTTCTTGACCGCTTATTTCCCACGGTATGCGGTCACGTGGTATTTATCACACTGTCACGTATGTAACACTTGTAATACTGTCACGTCATGAATGACATTTGTGACATGTTTTCTGTGTGTCTTCGGTCGGGTCGGTTTCTCCGTAGATGGGTCCACAGCGGCCCTTCGTTCGCCCATCTCAACGCCGTCTCACCCGATGACCTCGCTCACTTTTCGAACATACTTCCTCCCAGCGCGATCCTTTCCACCCTTCCCCCGGCCTCCAATTCACCCGATGACCTTGCGCCTTACAACATAGACTGGATGCGAAAATACCATGGGCATGCAAACACCATCTTGCGTCCGCGTACAACACAGCAAGTCAGTGACATCGTCAAGTTTTGCGCTAGTCGTCGCATCGGCATAGTACCCCAAGGCGGCAACACTGGCCTTGTCGGGGGAAGTATCTCGTTACAGAAGGAAATCGTACTTAGTCTGGGGGCAATGAACAATGTCCGCTCCTTCGATCCTGTATCTGGTAAACACTTGCATCCCACCTCTTATCCCGAGTAACGTGTAATTGCCCTTGGTCGCTTTAGGTGTCTTGGTTGCAGACGCGGGATGTATTCTAGAATCTCTCGGCGACTACATTGCTCCTCACAATCACATCATACCACTGGACCTCGGTGCGAAAGGCAGGTAAGTACTTGTACCCATTCCTTCTCTCTCTCTCACTTTCATCAAGTTGTCAAATAGGTGGAAATATTTCTACAAATGCAGGCGGCCTCCGTCTTTTGCGTTATGGTTCTCTTCATGGCACCGTACTCGGCCTCGAAGTCGTACTTCCAGATGGTACTGTCCTTGACCAGCTGTCCACTTTACGCAAGGACAACACTGGTGCGCTATCTCAGTGAAAGCCTAAGTCCGCCTATCTCACTCTTCCCGTAGGCTACGACCTTAAGCAACTGTTCATCGGTGCAGAAGGAACTCTTGGTGTAATTACTGGAGTATCCATTTTGACCCCACCAGCCCCCAGCGCATCCAACAATATTTTCTTGGCATTGCCCCATTTTAATAATGTTCTTCCGCTTTTCCAGACGGTGAAACGGCAGTTGGGTGAAATCTTGTCCGCTTTCGAATACCTTGACCGCACAGCCTATGATATGGGTCTTGAACACGGCCTGGGACCCATTCTAAACGCAGACGAAGTCGGTGACGCAAAGTGTTTTATCCTTGTTGAGACAAGTGGTGGCAATCAAGAACATGATTTGGAGGTAATGGTATTCAACTATGTCAGCCGACCTCGGGCTAACCTCGGGGGGCATGGTTGATAGAAACTACACAACTTACTTGAGAGCTTGATGTCAGCTGACGAACCCCTTATTTGCACCGGAACGCTATCACAGTCACCGGCTCAGTTTGCCTCTGTTTGGGCGCTAAGGGAAAGATTGACGGAATGCCTGCAAAAGGAAGGAAAGCCATACAAATACGATGTCTCTGTTCCGCTGGCAGACTTCCAAGGTGTGGTAGACGCCGTCCGCGAACACCTAATCTCGAAGGGACTGTATGGAGATCATGGGATCTCAAAAGTGATGGGATATGGCCACGTTGGCGATGGCGAGTAATCCTCGCGTAGATGGTCAGACTCGGGTTACTGAAGCTTTTTTAGGGAACCTTCACCTCAATGCTGTTGCCAAGTCTGGATACCGTCCTGAACTGCAAGCTGCACTCGAGCCATTCATCTATGAACTTATTGGTGCGTTCTAGCTTTTGTGTTCCGCTAGTCGAGGTTGCTGACGATGCCAACAAGCCTCGCACAAAGGCTCTGTATCTGCCGAACATGGTATTGGATCCATGAAGTTGAGTGCGCTCCGATACTCGAAGAGTGATGTCAGCATAGAGTGGATGAGGAAAATTAAGCAGGTCTTTGACCCGTTGAATATCATGAACCCTGGCAAGGTCTTACCCTCTTAGATTACTACAAGTGTTGTCTACTGTGCTTCAATTTAGTCACGTGACTCGGATGAGAGGGGTGACTTCATCGATGAGCGCACGCAACATTCCAGTGACAAGTGTCGATGACGTACCCTCCGAGGAAACATATATAAAGCAGGCGCATCCGCTGTCGATCCCCGCATCTTTCTCTACCCATTGTATTCATCATCCAACATCTTGAACATGTCGAACCCTGGAAACGTGAGTCTTACTTACCTATCGTTCGAATATCCTGAATTGAGACGATGCGCACAGGTCGCTGGAGGCCACAGTACGCATCAATCTACGCTCGGTGTCGATATCGATAAGGTCTAACCCATACTTGCAGAAGCCACATTGGCGAACCCGCACGTCTCTGAAGAGGCCAAGGAACACTCGAAGGAGGTGCTCGAGGAAATGAAAGTTCACGGTGAACTTCCCGAGCAGCAGCGCCGCGGCGATGAGGGAAAGAATGTTGGTAACGTTATCGGCGGTCATAAGGTTGCATCTTGACATCAATCGTGTATTGTTTTTGTTGACATGCACACAGGCCACGTTGAAGAATCCCAACGTCTCGGAGGATGCAAAGAAGCACTCGAAGCAAGTTTTAGACGATATGGACGGTTGAATGGAGACTTGGCTAGTATTATTGTAAGATTGTTTCAGCGTACAGAATGATAGTCATTTGTCGCTCGAATCTGGTGCGGCTCATTTTCTGAGTAAGATGAAGACGGGGTCACCGAGGACGATGCCAGCCATGTGGCGAAAGGAACCTGTAAGTGACAATAACAGGCCACCAAAGGATGCGTATACAGTCCTGTCAATGTCTAAGCCCTCGATCTATCACGTCTCGAAACGGGACGTACACTACCTCTCCTCCTCCGTCGAATTTGTACACCTGCATCGTCGCTCGGTCATCGAGGACACGTCCTTGACACCCATTGCTTACCTTTCCATACATAACATAGTCATACTCCTCCTCTAGGCCCTTCACCCCTTTCCCGTCGGGCCTCCAAACGTCCCTGTCCTTGTCCTCCGTTTCAGCACCATCGCCTCCTCCGGACGGGATCAGAGACGAAGCAAGTGCCATAGCGAAACTTTGACCCTCGACGAGGGGAAATAGTTCGACGTTGTAATCTAGAGTCATGTTCATTTCGTGATTTTTGGAGCGGGCGTACATCCGCGATACTGCCAGTCAAAATCAGCCCGCTGCCAAACGATTACATGGATTTCAGTACCTCTGTCAAACTTTTTCCCCTCCCTGTCGATCGCACTGATGGTAAATATGTCGTCGAAAACGATGTTCGACGAAGCTGATGACATTGTCTAGTAGAGAGTCACTGATCAAGTTCCAGTTAAGGTTTCAGTCTAATCACTGCAAATCAACAACTACCTACTACGACTGTCATTGGAATAGTTTAGAAGCAGTGCACTTTTTGCGACCACGGCTAATCTATCCTATGATGTCGACAGCTTGGCCCTTCACCAATATCGGGGCTACCCTCTAATCCATTGGCTTGATTCCCACCTCTGATTTAGAGCTGGCCGTAGAAGCGTCTGCAGCTGGATGAATGAAACCTTTGCTGCAAAGTTCGTTCTGATTGGACCCATTTTACGTGTTAACCAGACGTCATAGATTTAGTTGAAGCGAATTGCATAACGTGCGGGGCCTGTTCAGTTTTCTGGCCCCTAGTGCGGTCATCGACCCATGAATGTTTCCACCGAAGGTCCTCCAGCATTTGGTGCGATGTGAATCCTCATTTAAGCACATCCACGGTGAGATGTAGTGGACCAGTCTATAACGGATGAAGAGCTACCAAGCGTAAACAGGGGAAATCCTGCAATTAATCTGATGGCTCTCTGTTCGCCCCTCGCTCTCCATTTTCCGTGGATGTAGCCAGGCTCCTAAGACCGGGGAGGGCTACTTTCCAAGTCCCTCTAGAAGCAAGTACTCTACGAACTTGATGCTCGATTAATTCATGTAGTTTCGGAACGTCTTTTAGCATGGCTCGACTACCCATGAGAGATGTGGTCTTCAAATTGAGAGTGAATTCTGATGGGAAAGCGATGGTTAAAACGGGCTCCGACGAAAAGGGAGATGGTGGTGCAACAGTAACCTAGAAAGTTTCATGAGTGGATTCACTGCAGCCAGATATTGACCAGCTTACAAACGACTCAAAAAGATCGAGGGTGATTGTAAGCGATACAGGAAGCCGCGCAAAGGACGACATGGGATAGTTGAACAAATATGCTGTGGAAAGCGATATCGAGATAGTGTCGGCGTAGAGCATGTGAAACTTGATAGACTGCGATATGTGAGCGTCTAAGCGGAGCATAATGCAGAACACTGACGGTTAAAGCACTCGCCCCAATACCATCTACAAGCTGAGCGTCGGACAGCAGTGGCGCAGAGTTTCCTAGGTCTACCGCATGGATGGTGATGTGATCCTGAAGATACGCTTGCTCAGGGTGGGAGGTGAGGAACGCAAATAAAAAGGGTAGCGAACAAGGAAGCCGCGAGGGCGGATTTTGTTGGCATACGCTTCTATTTGAGCGCGGGCACATTCATTCCCTTCGGATCCCTCTAGTCCGTTTTGGAGTTTTGCCCGGTAGACGTCGGCGACCTGTGACGACTTCAAAAGACCAGGCTACACCATGTCATGATGGACGAACCTGTCGGGCAAGGAAGTTGAACCAGTTGGCTGATTCTGCGTCCTGCGAACCAGAAGTATCGCGCTCGGGTGGTGGTAGACGTGATCGTGACGAACTGTCTGGCTTTGGGAACGGATGGAAAATGGGTGATTCTGATTCGTCGCCTTGGGGAAGGAGGAAAAGGTATTTGAGGACGAGGACGAGGATGAGGATTATGGATAACTGTCCAAGAAGGAGGCCTTGTGTGAAGGTCGGCGTCAAGGAGAAGACGTAGTTGTTACCCATGAAGTGTGTCCCAAATCGTCATATGGAAACCTACGCTTTCGTTGCGTGGCCCAGCGCTCCCCTCACTAGTTCCCTCGTCCACAGTTCCATCGCTGAACTTGGCTTGTCAACCTCCATTCTGTCCGTCCTCCCTTCAGCACCATCAAGGCTCGTGCAATGGGCTAGCTACGACTGCATCGACCATGCCCTTACTGCATCAAACCCGAGCCGCGTCCTTGCATCATCTTATACGATCAGAAAGGCGCTCATTCGAAAGCATTTCTTAGCTCGCTGCATTCAGTCGTATCTTGTCAAACACCC
>JBBPMS010000072.1:27170-37856 GCA_038090435.1 Phylloporus scabripes | reverse complement strand
AGCTACAGAGTGAGTAGGCATCGGTCGAAATACGTCACTTTTACTCTCGACACCGTAAAACATGGGGTCGTGGGAATGGGCGCGCCCGGCGCTCCCACGTGTCAGCGCGTACGGGGTGATGGCTGACTGCGCGTTGCCGGCATCGCGCTCGATGTGAGGATGTGGACAGTGGAGATAACAAGAATGTCTCAGGCTCGCAGAGGGCTGGTCTCGGATGAGCTGACTTTGGATGCCGGCCGAAGTTGACAGCTTCTGCACTTTCTTTTTATTTTTATTTTCTCTCTCTTTTCCGTCTTTGGACACGTTGTGGTATTTCTTCCTTCCCCTTTTTTTTTTTTATTTTTCAAAAAATAATTATTCTGCCGTGTACCATTTGCTGTGCTTTTATATTCGTTTCGAGCTTTCCCTCTCTTTCTTGTCGAGTCTTCGTTTTACAAGACTCGTACTCCTCGTCGTCCTGCACGACGCGGATTATTTCATTTGTCTCTCACTTCCACATCCCCCTCCTTGTGCTTACGACCCTCCACGCTGACCACGATCCATTTTTTATCTAGTCTCCGCTGTACGCCACATTCAACCATCTCTGACGTTGTCCGCCGCGTCATTGCATGACCATCACCTTGCCCTCAGTGAGTACCATTTCCGTGTAGCACGTCAAACCTTCCGATATTCCTATCGATGAGCCTTGTATCGAACATCATGTTGGATGCCATCTTTCAACCTCCGACAGTAACTTGTTCATCCAAGGTGGTGAACACCGTCTTCGTGGCTCGTCCTTGACCACCAGATCGAGGTGTCCTTGGGCCCATTCTCAATTCATGCCTCTCTCTCTCGTCCTTATCCTGACCCATGCTAACGGCGCTACTCTTCTTGCGGAACATTTCTCCAGCCTCCTATTGGTCGATCACCCTCTCCAGCCATTTCACACCGATTTCATTGACTCAGACATGAAAGACATCTCGTTCTCTTCATATCGAAACTCTCGAAAGGTCGCATACCCAAAGAAGCGTCCATCTCCATCAGGCATCTCCAAAGTGCATAAGACTCCAAGTGCTTCCCTTACTGCGAGTCACAAATCTCCTTACTCCGCTAAGGCTGCCTTACTTCAACAACGGCAACGTGACGCGCAAATCGCTGCCCTCCGGCGACAAGGAGTCCTTCTGGAGGAAGAGTATCGTGATGATATTCAGTTTTATATGCATGAAATGGAGGTGAGATATCCCAAGCGGTCGCGTATAATTTGGTGTTGAATTTCCTATGATAAACAGAGATATACCATGTCGTCTGCCCAGTCCATGGATCAACAGCCTGAAATACGGTGGCATATGCGTCCTTGTCTGGTTGACTTTCTTGTCGAAATTCACTTCGCGTTTCGCCTTCGCCCAGAGACTCTCTATCTCACCCTCAACATAGTCGACCGCTATGTTTCTCGCCGAATTGTGTATATAAAGCACTATCAGCTTGTCGGATGTGCAGCATTATGGATCGCGGCCAAGTTCGAAGACGCCAAAGATCGCGTACCCACAGTTCAAGAGCTCGCGCAGATTTGTCGGGAAACATACGATGAATCGGCTTTTATCCAAATGGAAGGGCATGTGCTTGCGACAATCCAGTGGACCCTTGGGCACCCCACAGCAGAGGCATGGCTTCGCCTGATGTGTTGCGATCCTTTTGTTGAAGAAGAGAAAGTCCAACACGTCGCACGGTTCTTCATGGAGATGACACTGTTCTATCGCGAATTCATCAAATATCCTCCTTCGTCGATAGCCTTGGGCGCACTAACTCTTGCGCGATTTCTCTGCGGCAAACCTCGGCGCCTGTTTGAAGAGACAGAGGAGTGTCAGGAAATCGTCGAGCTCCTGGATAATCGCCTCGCTAAACGCGTCAATGATCTCTCCGAGACACTAGTGAAGAAATATTCCTATGCCTTTTACTCAAAGGCTGCGACGTTCGTTGTTCAGTACTATCTTCAAGGTGGCCGCTACGACCGACAGCAAACCGTCCCTTTCCCCGTAACACCGAAGCGTTCCGCACTGCTGTCGGGCACAAGTACACCAATGAGCGCCACGACTACTATATCTGACATCTCCGACGACTTCCCTTTGACACCGACAAGTCCATCGTCGTTCTCCTTAGAGTATTCTAGTTCACATCTCTCCGAGGATGACAAGGAGAACCTCCCTACTACGTTCGAGCTCTCTGTCAGCAAACAACATGTTGAAGCTCCTCCAGAACACTATCTTCCCCACGAGTTTGTCACGTATAGTCGACCCGCACTCCACAACCTCAATGGCTCACCCCGAGTAGCCGCTGTTGCATAGCGCACCAAGCCTCCGACGCCGCTTTTGAAACTCGCAAAATGTAATACTACCTACTCGCTCAGCTACATGTGCACTGTTTCTACCACTCATCCATGCATCCACCTTCATTCATAATCATCCTTGCGTCTCCATTCCACCACGTTCATCGACAAGCTATCCTTTGGAGCAAGAGGACCAAGCCAGCACGCCTAACTGTGCCATACCACATGATGGATGACAAGACATCCTGTCCGCACTTTCTCTCTCCTTCACGCTGTGTCGACTCGGCAAATCAATGTGCAATCATTCCCACTCATTCAAATACCTGTTACTCTATGCATGCACCATCCGTCACATCTTTGCCTTCCCGTAAAATGAATCGCAATATTCCCGCGTGACGAGGTCGACAGATTTTCCCCATTCACTGTCCATCGCATTCGTTCTATATTATTCTTCACTTTATCACTCCCCTTCTGTCGACCGTTTGGTTCGTTGCGTGTGGTTTGTTGCATCGGTTTGTCCTTGCCCCTTGATTAACCGTACAATTTTCATTGTGCCTACTTTAACTTAGCTTTCAGCGCACACTCGTCACACATTCCATCTCGTCAATGTTGCAGCACTCGCATCTCCTACTCAATTGAACAATGTTTTTACAATACTTTATCCGCAATCTCAAGGGTCTAACCACTGGGCATGTGGCGATAATTCGGTCGATGTTTGGATCCGTTTCCTGATCGGAATGCTGAGGTGGTCATGGCGATGCACAGCGCTTCTAGGGTCAGGCAACACTGCGTCCGATGGCTGCAATTGTCGTACGTACGGAATGAAAACTTGTCGGATGAAGCGAACGTCCGAGATGGTGTCATCATATCCTAATGATCGATCCACCTTGCCTGGTTATCATCGAATGTACAGCGATCCTAGTCTGGTTGTCTGCTATCTCTTTCTCTGACATGGATCTAGTCGTGTATGTACCATTACCGTTATTGTGCATCATCAAGAAGCATTGGGCGGTGACCCCTCTAATCCAGAACCCAATTGTCTTCACCTTTCCTAATGCCTACAGCCCTCTTCTCGTCTAGACTAATGCGTCCGGCATTGAGGATCGCTGTTGTGAGCACAGTGTTCGCAATAGTCGGGTATCCGCAAGCATCAAAGTCACTCGGTTTTGCCAGATGGGCGTTCACGGCGCGCGCGGCATCGACAAACTTCTCAATTGATATATACCCGTATCCCCGTTGCCCATCAAAGTGACCAGTTTCGGACGGAGAGTACTTCATGCTGCACATCTGCGCATCAGCAAGCAACGTGGATAAGTTGATTTGCGGCGTACTAGAATGGATTATACCACGTCTTTCCCGTCTCGTCCAGAGTAATATCGTAGCCGCGGTGGGCCTGATCGACATTGATATCTCCCTGAAATAAATGACGGGAGATACACGGGAGGATGTCAGAATATGATCAGATCTACCTTTTCTCCCATGTAGTACCACTGTTGAGCCGAATGAACCCCAGCCCTCAGAGGTGCAGTCCAAGACGCAGTGTACACCGCAGTGCCCTTGTGTTTTGCGCTGGTGATGGACTGCCAATCGACGAGGAGGGTTATAGTGTCTTCTGTTTCTGGTGTACAGTTGTAGGGATCCCCTGTAGCTACTCCGGTCGCAGCGCTCGCAACAACGCGGGTTGGCACAGCCTTGTCCTGCAGGATCCAACAACAAATATCAATGTGATGCGACGATAGATAGTAACTGGAAAAAGTATTGGATCAAAATGTTGAGGGTGATTTTAACATTCATTTACCTAATGTCGGAATCTTTGCCAGCCCACGCCTTGAACGTTTCCAGTTGACTTTTTGGCTGGCTCATCCATGCACTGAAAAAGTTGAATTCTCCAAGCGTCTGCGCTTTTGCTTTAGCATCGCTGTAAACAGGATCGAAACGTTTGTGATGCTCGACGAAGCACACCACATTGTGCTTCTGAGCGGCTTTGATAAGCTCGTTGTGGTGAGAAAGAAGCTGAGTTGCTGGCTTGGTGACAAGGACGTGAATGCCGCGTTCAATTGCGTACAAACAGATGGGATAGTGTGTATCTATGAAATCGAAGTGTCATAATTGGATATTCCCCATACTCTGAATGAAAACCGACTGTCTGGGGTAAAGACAACCACGGCGTCACCGGGAGACATGTTGTCGATCGCATATTTATCTGGCACAGGTAGAGATATGAGAGCTGCATGACGTGATGCAGGATGGACTGACAAGCTTCTGGATCGATTTTTCCTTCTTTTGGGAATTCATCGAACCTGCAGGAGGATATTAGGGACAATCTCCGTGGAGTTTTTAGGGCTCACGAAAGGTCCATGTCTTTGTAGACGTTGCCTATGTTCTCCTGCAGGTGCTTGTGGATATGGGGAAACTTGGATCCATTGACGCCGACCATTCCAAGTCTATCAACCTAGCCGCCGATCACATGGGTGTGTGTATCGATCAATGCTTGCATACCTTGCCAAGTCTCCGAAGATCGAACAAAGTCAGAGCGACCACCTAACGTGTGTCATGGTAAATGAGAAGCCACAGGACGGTTAGACGCACGCCAATCTAGGTATCCGATCAATGGTTTAATGATACAGGGTTATTACGGAGAGTTGGCTCACCTTCTTGTCGGACTTTGAGGCACCCTGATCTGTCCATCCTGTAGTATACTCACCCTGGATGAAGAATGATGAGAAGTTGGCAATGTGTCTCCAAGCGCCCACATACCGTGCCGCCTTCAGTGAGAGAAGGAATATGAGTGATAAGCACCAAAGGTAAATTATTACCAATACCTACACATCAAAATGTTCATCTTTGCCAGGTTTGCCATGTCGGACAAGGCCAGCCTGAACTTGGGCCACCGCTCAGCCTTGCGGGTCGGCGAGCGGGCCGACGCGTGCCAACACCGGACCGGGGATACACACACTCCTAGACCTCCAGCGGCGAGTCCTGAGCGTCTGGTGACCTTGGGCTGGTGTACTCATCTCATTCCTGTTTTTTTGTGATCAACGTTTCGGGGCATGTTCCTGATAGCGCCAGCGAGGTACGGCGGCGGTTAGGCACGTACATCGTGGCACCGCCACTGACACGCATTCGTGATGTCAATTGTGGACGAGTCAAGCCAGCGCCAGCTGGTTGGCCGTGCACCACGCGCAGCCCAAGACCGACGGACCTGCTTGTTCCGGACCGGCCTGCGCAGCTCTTTCCATCACCCCACCTTGCCACCAACCAGGTGCTTCGCTCAGCCTAGCTGTACAAACTAACCATTACACACCGACTGGCGTGTCTTGCACGTTTTCTCGTAAGTTTCATTCTCGCCTCCTTCCGTTTTTGATTTAACTTGGCCACCCGTTTACCTGACGTTTCCCATCCCGCTCACCCGTTGGTACGGATATACGTCTAGGTCGTCTCGTCCTTGCTGTTCACACCCCATCCTGGCCGACCGTTGCTCACATGCAGCCAGTCTCTAGCTTGACCGATTCTGGCTTCGTTCCCAGGAAAGAATTCATTCGCGACCAGCGGACGACCTCAGATTTCTCTTTGTTAGCCATTTCCGGTTCAAGCTTCATCAGGCTCTACTCCTTTTCGCTAGAGGTCATTGCAGACTTACGCCGTCTTCTTGACCACTTCTACCTCAATGCTGCCTGCCGTGAGGATACAACCCAGAAGCTGTGCGAGTTCCAACTCCACGGTAAACCTTGGTCTTCCCCAAAGAGCGCACGTACGGAGCGCATCCTCCTTGACATCCTTGCCGTTATTTATAGGCATAGTTATACTATTCTTTCAACCATCGACTACGGTCGCGAACGCGATGATCGGTTGGCAATCTCTTTCTCTCGGCTATCCACTCCGCTACTGCCACTTCCACCCCATTCCCCAATCCCTGCTGGTTCTGGGAGTAACCTGTCGCATGGCACTGGTAGTAAGCATGAAAGGAAGATGCCCTTTGCAATATCTTTCGTCTCCAGCACCGTCATGCGCGTCATCTCTCCTCCTTTGAATTCTACTCCCGCTATTCTTCAGGCGGTTCGTGGTTCCTGGCCAAGAGGGGTCGTCTCAGAGAAGAAGGTTGGAGATGCAGCGTACGAGTTCAAGCTCAAGGGATACAGCTGTGTGTACAACATATTTGCCACTTACCTGCCGTCAACTCAATTCCACGCTAGGGTTCAACGAGGACACATTTGCAACTGATTCGCTCCATCAAATCCTTTCCCTTCTCACTGCTCTCGATGGTCACGCTTGCACAATGGTTGCGTCTCTTTCTATCTGTGGTCGTTCACGAGTCAAAGATCTGTGGGTTTTTATTGGACCTGGGTCCGACACGTACGATCCAAATTGGCCAGAATCCCCAACTAGCCGGTCGGGGTCTACGCTAGATGTTCGGCGATCTAATAGAGCGTCTACCCCTGAACCTGGGTACAACCCCGACGGAGGCGTTATTCCAATGTCGCTGCATAGACGTGGCGCAACGGCCCCTCAGCACTTGCTCTCTCCCTCACATGGACCATCTACTCCCCATCACATGCGAGAAGCGAATGGCTTTCCAACGTCATCCCCCGCTTCGCAACCGCTTTCATCTCCACACGCAGCTCCTGGCGTTGGTATGCGTAAACCTGCTCCAAGAGCTCAAGTTCCCGTTTCCGTGGATTTTGATGCTAACGACGACGACGATCATGGCCGGTACCGTACCTCATTGCCTAGTGCGGTGCCGAGCAGTTGTGAGAATATGACTGGGGTCGGGACTCTCAATCGGGGCAGATTCATCTCTAAAGTCAATTATCCTAGAAACTCTGGGGACGAAGGTGATGATGAAGAGGCTGTCTGTTCCCCTCCCGAGCGACATACAAACAGAACGTCGAGATCACCGTCTCCGCCACGTGAAGTCAGTGCCATGCGACCAATATCAGCGTACCCCAAAATACCCCCGTTGTTCGGCTCTCGTCCACGAGACCCTCTTACTCCCTCGCCGCCACCGAGTGGATCAACAATGGGTGTGCCTCGGGCGCAAGACTTCATGTCAGGAGAGAACACAACACTCCTGAGCCCTGGGATGTTTCGCATACGGGATTCAGTATTTTCTTCAAATTCCGTGGACACTACTGGGTCTTGCGATGTTCCTATCAGATGGACGGGATTGGGTAAGCCAGAGGGTATCGAGAATATTGAGGAGGAACAAGAGTTGTTTACCGAAGATCCCAGGCCTCAGCCCGTCTTGCAGAGTCCCGTGCTCCCTGGGGGTTGGTCAACGGGTCCAGAGGATGAAGCATCCGCGACCCATGACTCGTCGAGAACGGATGAGGGTACTGTTCGCCCTGAACATGTCAGGCGTCCTGACAGGTCGCTGCACGATGTCGACGTGCGGGTTGCCTCGCCTGAACATGTACATGATGGTGCCGTGCGGAGGAGCGAGGCTGGAATGATAGGGGTGATAGCACCTCGATCTCCACCACCGCGGATACCCATCCCGTCAAGCGATAGCCCTGGGAAGTCAAAGCGTGCCTCTAGCCCATCTGCTTCGCCAACGAAAACGGGCAGTCGAAGTGGGAGTGGCAATGGTTGGGTCCTAGTCAATGTGGAAGGCAAAGATCATGCCTATGGACACTCACCCTCGCCCCTGACGAGCCCTACTGTGCCGAATCAGGACCGTCCTCGCAAAGTATCGCATGTAAACGAAAAGTCAGCTATGCCCACGACAGCCAAGGCCATTGTCGTTCTTGACGCCAAAGATGGCAAGAATAGAATACGAGGTGGTGGGTCGGGTCTACGCCGTCTGCTATCACTCTCCCGGCCTGGTAAAGGTGCAGAGGAGTTGCCACATGATACACGTCTCACGCATACCCGATCTCACGAACTTCCGACAAACGGGATGAGCCAAGGCAAGGATTCCTCGCGTCCAGTACGCTTCCGCAACAGACTCGCTCGCCTCGGGGCTTCTGAATCTTCATCAAGACCACCGGACAATGGCAGAGTACGCGTGAATCTTGATTAACGATGTCGCTCTTTGAATTTCCGCTTTTCTTTTGTCTTTTTCATTTTTCATCCACTAATCTTTTCTATCTCTCTGCACGTTGTAAACCATAGCCTGATCTGCAATGCATGCTATCTAGTCTCACTCGTTTCCTCTCTGCGCTTTATTTTTTTCGCTGGTATCATTTCAACCAACCATACAATCCATCCTGTACAATCTCAGCAGCACGTGATCATTCGGATTCATCGCGGAGGAAATGGCTTCCTTGCTTCATCGCGAGTACTACTAGACAAGCAGTTCCTGATTCGTCGCCGCAAGATGACGCGTGCACCATTGACTTACTTGTGACAATTCACGCGAAATGGGAAAGCGTTGAGAGCCTCAGGTTGACACGCATATAAAGCGGAAGGGCCGAGGACGATGGTGTATTGTATGGGTAGCTTGCGGGACTGTCTCACCTGAATGTCGCAGGCTGGTCTGGGCGGAAAATCTCACGCCGATGGCTGACGAGTATTTGCGCTGGATTCGCGTCGCATGTTGGTGTGGGCCAGCACTGGATGGGAAAGGAACGTGTTGTCGAGCTAGATGGTGGTCGTTGCAGAGAATAAGATGGGTTTCGGTCCCTTGTGTAGAGGTGGCTTGCAAAAGTGCACAGGGATGCCGTAGCGGCTACATGCCAACGTTTCCTCCCTAATAGCCAGCCACTCGCGGCCGTTCCCTCTCTTCCCCGCTTTCTCCCTTTTTCTCTTCTTTCCCTCCTCATCCTACAATGCCAACATGCAGGCGCAAACGTGTAGTGCTCACAGAACCCTCCCAAACCCTCCTCCACGCCGTGCAATCCAGCCCCGACAAGGAGGTCTATTATCTCCAGCAAACTGGAGAGATATTTGAAACCTACGAGTGCGTGCAACCCACTACCCTCCCCGCCCTTCCCCAACTGACCCCGCATACAGGGCTTACGCGGCGAGAATGTCATTCTACAGACTAAAACAATTCCAGTGCGAGGTCACTGGCAAGAGTGGTCTGGACTACTTCCAGGCACTCGAAAGTGAACAGCAACAGGCACAGACGATGCACTCCAGGTTCCCCGAACCTTTGAAGGCTGCTGTTCTTAGGGCAGTTCAATGGCGTACGTGCCCCTTTAATCAGCCTGCCGTTGTAGCCGACATTTTTTGGTATTCCAACTAGAGGTTGTGGGCCGTTTGGATCACTTAGTAGAGGCTGTTTTCGAACGATTCAAGGACCGGTACTTCGCGGATGAGAGTACGTTCTCTTCTTGTGCAGCTTCATCACGCCTGATATCTTCTGCAGAGGTCTTCGTCGACGTTCAGGGGGACAAGTGAGCCTATGCTTTGACTAACATCCTCCCATCTCATCCCCTCTAGGTTTTACGCCAAGGTTCTCCGGGTTTGTCCACCACAGCCATTACCCGAGGGTGCAGAGACGTTACCGTCAGATCAAGCTTCGTCTTCCACCTCCCCCGTCCAGACTCCTCCCGTTGATCCTGCAAGCTATGGAGAAATACATAAGATCGGCGGCGACCTCAAGATACCCGTGAAAGAAGCATTGGCCAAGGATGATCCTCTCCAGTACACTTACCAGGTTCAGATTCTGGAGGAGCCTCACGATAAAAGCCATGAAAAGGGAAAGGCTGCTCAAAAGGACAGGGAGCAATGGTGTGGTAGATTGGTTGATGTTCGATGTAACACCATGAGGTAGGTCGACATCATGTCTTGCAGAGAGAGTGACTTAACCATGCCTTTCTTAGTCGCGACCGCCTGGCTTTCTCCAAGTCAATCCTCCGGAGGTTCATCCGTGATTGTGTTGACCGTGACGCGGCAGTAGCCTCGCCTTGGACTGTCAAAGAGGCGATCGCCAAACACTATGGTGTAGATTCCATCATGCCAGAGGAAACCAGGAGAGGTGTCGAAAGCATCAAGAAAGGTGAGATCGACAAACGGAAAAAGATTTGGGAAGATAAGGAAGGACCCCCTACGAAGAAACAGAAAAAGATCACGGCAGCCCATGAAGAGAGGGGTGAGTGTTGTCAACATTCTCGCTGTATACTTTCAGGTTCAAAGCTCTTGCTGTTGCTGTAGAAAAGCGGGAGCAGGAAGTGCGCGACAAGGTAGAAAAGCAGCAGAAAGTCAAAGAGGACGCTGAACGGCTTGCAGCGGAAAGGAAGAAGAAGAAACCCATACGCTACCCGACAGAGGATCTGGATGTTCGCGTCTCCGAGAAGGAGAAAAAAGCCGGCACTAAAGTCGAGAGACCAATTCCTAGTCGAGCGCATTTACCCTTTGGCGAAGATCAGGCTTCCTTCGAGTCTTTTCTCATGGCTTGGAATTTCTTGGCCGTGTATGGGTGGGTTGTTGTATTTTGCTCC
>JBBPMS010000072.1:0-12813 GCA_038090435.1 Phylloporus scabripes | reverse complement strand
TTCGTCCTGCAGAAACGGTGAGTGCGGGCAGAGGCGAGGATTGAGTACAGACTAGCAGCAAACTTGGCGTAGATGAATACGCTCGCGGCGACTGCAACGGCGAGGGCGACGAACTGGGTGGAGAGGGACATGGTGGGGTGGGTGAGAGATGATGATACACAGCACCAAACATTTTTTCATCTTCTCCTCCTCCCCCCATTCCGGCCCCCTCAGTTATCTTCTCCCGGCGAGATTTCACGTCCACGCTGGTCGTGGTATTCATATTCAATCGACATGCACTCCAGACGCGGTCCCCCCACAGCCCTCCGCGTTGTTCCTCCTCCTGACCCGTCTTCCCTTATAGTCCTCCACAGCTCTGATTCCTCCCCATCTCCTTCTCCCCCTCCATCTCCCACCCTCCAGCACAAGCCCCGCTCTGTCCGAAACATGAAAAATCTGTCCATAAACCTCCCAAACAACTCTTCATCCTTCTCCCTCCTCTCCCCCATCGATCCCCCCTCCGCCATCGATCCGAATCCACTCGCACGCCCGCGCCGTCCTTCCCTCCTCTCTCTCGCAAACACCTCCGCGATACACAGGCAGGATGAGGACGGCTCCCCCTCCATCCCCTACTCCACCGGCCCCATCCAGGTCCTCCCCGGTATCTGGCTCGGCTCAGAAGACAACGCCCGCGACTGGCCCGCTCTCCGCGACCGCGGCATATCCGCCATTCTCAACGTTGCCAAGGAGGTCCTCTCCCCCCTGGACACCGCCCACCCTCAGCCCCTCCGTCCCTTTGTATCAGCCCCAATTCCCATCTCCCACCCCAAACCCTCCACCTCCACCTACTACCCTCCCCACCCCTCTTCCGGTCGTCCCGCAATGCACTACCTCAAGCTTAATTGGTCCCATGGTCAGCGCGATCTCGTCTCCGATGGTTTTCCCACAGCCATGGCCTTTATCGATGCTGCCGTACAGCGCAACCAGGGCGTCCTCATCCAGTATGTGTTCCCCTCTTCCCACACCTCCTTCTCTCATTCTTTCCCAAGTTGTCAATGTGGCGTTTCTCGTTCTGCCACCCTGATGATCGCCGTCGTCATGCGTGCTGCCGCAACGCGCTCACCCAACGTTCCCCCTGACGTCTGGCAGCTCAAAGGTATGCAGGCTGCGTATGCCTTTGTGAAAGACAAGAGTAGACATGTGGGTCCCAACATGTCGTAAGCGCGTGCATACTCATTCCCCTTCGCGTGTTTCATTTTCCTTCCTTTCATAGCCTCATTTACCAATTGCTTGATTACGAAAAGGTCCTTCAAGGTGGCCATCCTTCACCCGTATCTTCGGATAACGCTTCATCAACAAATGAAGAAGACAGGGAGTGGGGTCGTCGCAGGAATGCATTTGCTCGGGAGGACGGCGAAAATGATGCTGTGCAGCAGGAGGCGCGAGCTCTCGACCGCGAAATGGAGCAGCGCGCCATCGCTCGCAATCCATCAATTTCCTCCCTCAACTCCAGAGCGGGCATGGGCACTGCGTGGAGAAGCAGGTACGGTCGAAAGCGCACCGGCTCCATCGCCAGCATACGTACTACTGGCAGCGTTTTGAGTGAGGATCTCGTCGAGGCTGATGAGGAACCCGAGCTGTTGGGTATCGGTGGGGCTTTCGATGACGCTCTGGAACCACGTCGAAGTCCTTCATTGTCTAGTGAATCCCCTGGTTCTCCCAGCGAGGCCAATATTCGAACAACTCAAGTAGCCCGTCCATGTACGTTCTCTTCTCCCCCACTTTCGGCACCCGCCTCCAAGCTCTCCTTCAACGTATCGCGGGTACCGGCCTTCAAAATCGCTCCCGGAAAGGGCAAACGACGCGCTCCCTCACTAGGAACGCTCCCACCTGTCCCCCCTTCTCCCATCACTCCGGTCGCTGTGCAGGAAAATAAGTCAGCACCCCGGCGCCGGAAACATCTGTCGCGAAAGCATGTGCCTCCACCACTCAAGCTCCAAGATGATCTGAGCAGCATTGCGTTCCCCACTAATTCATCGCATCTAAAATATCCCCCTGTTTCTGCGCTACCTTCACAGACCCTGTTCGTTTTTCCTCCTTCGCCAACTGTCACACCAGCAGCTTCCATGCGTAAACCTGCTACCATGACCATCACATCGAACGTGGATAATAAAACATATCCGCTTTCGTCTCAAACAACGCCTCGTGTAGCGACCTCGCGCTCTCATGGCCGTACGCGATCATTTATTGGACTAGGTACCTCGGTGGCACCTACCACGGCTTACTCGCGTGTTGATGCACGAGGTTGGGTTGGGCTAGAGTAAGGTCCAGCCATGCCAGATAGCACCTCGCTCGAGTTGCGCAGTCCACCACTCATGTACTATGCAAGTACTTCCACATGTTCCTCTTACATGTTGTGCCTGTGTCTGTCTTGGACTTTTCGCCTTTCTTAATTCGACCTCGTTGGCTGCATGTCTTGTAACACTAGTGCTACCATTTCTCTGTCCGTTGCACGTGCACCTAAAGTGCATGCGTTTGTTTTTTCTATGTGGGCACCCATTACCCAAAAAGCTTGCCAATCCTGTTCTTTACGGCGCTAGTCAAGAGTTGCCCACCAAAGCCACCCACTCCCATGGTCCAGCTGGAGCCAGCGACACTTCGCTGCTTCGCATCTCTATCGCTGGATAATATTGATGTAAGTTGGAACACAGAATGGATGATCGGCACGCACGCATATGTGAAGCCTACTGCGTTGGTGACATTGAACACCAGTGCAAGAATCACGATTGGCACGAAGCTGACGAAACGTTACTGAGCACTATTGGTAAAGGGGGTGCACGATCACTCACGCAAGATTAAACCTGACGATGGATATGACCAAGAGCAGTAACCAGAAGGCTGGGAAGGCGTAAAGAGCGATCTAACGAAGTTGTTGAATAATTGTGGACAACGTTCTAATCAACGTACCCAGAACATTCTGCGATCCACGGATTGATTTAATGGTCAGAGAGGATGAGTAATTGCACGACCCACCTGGAGTCCACTGGGTTTGCCGGTCGGGAGGGCTAACGATCCTTAAGTGGGGAAGCGAGGAGAGCGGGATAACTCACGTCTCTACATTCAAACACCCAGTAACTTTCACCGTCTTCGTCGACCTGGACATATGTGAGTGAAAGCGCTGGGAAGGAGCGGGAACGGACTTGGTTCCAGAAGCGCAATCCGACTAGGGTGCGTCCGGCGACATTCTTGGGAGTTTATTGATTTATGCAGAGTGAATTGGCGCAATGGTGCATACCCGACAGTTCCAAAAGTCCATGGCAAGTAATACGACTACGGCGACCGTCTGTGCAAGGATGAGATGAATATCAGAGAGGAGCGAGGAATATACATACGGAGAGCACATAGTTGTCGGTGAATAGGCCACAGAGGATGTAAACGGCGATGGCAGTGAAACGAAAAAAATACAAGCAGAAGAGTGCGGCTGGATGTGCAGACTGGGGTGGGTCAGCGCTGCGAAAGAGAGGCAATGGGGTGGTCGACCTGTCTCAGTATGCCCGCGACGCCTGCGAGAGAGTTAGTTGGGGCCGAGGGCGACGAGAGGTACTGACCAGACTCTGCGTCGCTCTGGGTTGTCGGGCGCAGTCGCTCGTCGGGCTCGATGAGTGGTTCGTTGGCGCTCATCAAGTTGAGGTTGTTGTTGACACGTGCTCCTTGTCTTTACGCGACGAGGGCAACGCTGAGGACGACGACGACTCTCTTTCGACCACCACGCTCGTTTACCGTGACGATGTTCCATTTCTCTACAGATCGTCTTGCTGGCCTCGACGACGTGATCTTGAAGATCACCCCAGTTCAAAAAGTATCTATGCTAATCCCTAATCATGACACCACCATCAAGAAGCCCAAGAAACAACAAAAGCCACGGCGCCCCCTGGCTGACAAGACCGCCTCAGATAACTTTGTATGTAATACAACTCCCCATCGCCCCGCTGTTCATCTCGCCTTTTAGTCTCCCCGTCCGACGTCTCCAACGAGCTCCATGCTCCTACACGTTCCCTCAACACCAGCAGAGGTCAATCTCCTCTCCCCCGTCTGTCCACCGGACTTGCCTTTCTTCCGTCCCCTCCCTCCCCTTCCTTCTACTTCCACCCTCCAACTGCCGTCGTTCCTCAATTTCTCTTCCCATTCCCTCGACTCTTCTGCAGATACACCCCCCCAGTATTCGGCTGCTTCTCTTCCTCCATCCGCACTCGTCCCTTCCTCGCATCATGCACTCGTTCGCAGAACAAACAACAAAGTATTCGAGGGTCCACATTGGATTCCCGCCTTTCACCACCCCAACAGTCCTTACGTGCCCTGGCCCTCTCCTGTCAGACGACGCATTCTTCCCCCTACATCGCCGCTCCCTCCATCCCCTCTCTCCATTTCTTCTCCCCATGTCCGTTCCGGTGCTGTTGCTCCAGAACCTTGGGCGTCATCTACATTCTCGCAAGACCACGACACGTCAAGACGCGAGAGGCTTTCTCGCTCCTGGAAGAGCCTCAAGAACTCCATCAAAAAGGGCGTGAAAACCGTCATGTCCCACCTTGGGAAATCCACAATGTCTCTGAGGACGATTTGTACTGGCCAAGACATTTTACGTGCTTATGATAACGACACCGCCCTAGTCCAGCCTCATTTGCCCCCTGGTGCTGTGCAGGCCACCTTTGCCGACGGACGTGGCAGAGGCTCCCGCGATTCTTTGGCGTCATTCGTGTCCTCCGATTCCAGGACCCTGGCGGCCTGGCTCGCCGAACGACAGACCAGCGCATCCTGTGTTCCAGACAATGTTCCTGTGGAGCTGTCTGTGGAAGACTATGAACTCATGGGTAGTTGGCTCGACCTCCGTCACCGCGATGGTGGATGGCTATGCGGCATTCCAGATTGCGACATGCACACCGTTGGCGGATCCCCATCTTCAGCGAACGAGCATCCGAATGGCCTGCGCATGGCGATGCCATTTGACAGCGCAGATTTGCTGCCAGTGATGCACCCGTCACCCAAGGTGTCTGCTCCGCCTTTTCCTGTTGGACCATTTTCTGCAACGCCACGCTTCTTTTCACTGCCTCGATTGCCTTGTCAGTCTTTCGATATTCATTCCGCACAGGAAGCAGAGCCAACGACAGCGATGAAGGCAGAGCCATATCTCGCCCGATGCTGCGAGCTGAGCATGCCTGGTGGATGGACATTTACCTAGCCAGTCCCTACGGACTACAGCAAGTAAACTAGAGGATGTGCTAGTTTGTGTAGATTGTATCATCGGATGTAATTCCAGTGTATTAGATGTGTACAACATTGGATTGTTTCCTTGGTCGCTTTGAATGGGACAAGGAACTGTTGTCAGTGAGATGGGGTAGCCCTTGTCCAGAAAAGGCAAGTGTTGAGGATGGAGTCGGCGCGGTGACGCTTTGACATGGATTGGGTATAAGGACGACGAGGATGGTCGTTATATCTCTCCTACTCCCCCCACCACTCCCAAAACCACAATGACCTCGCCTGTACACCCAGATCCTGGCCCAAGCAGCCTCCGTATCCACCCAGCGTCCCTCGACACCACCTCCGAGTTCTTCCAGGTCCTTGCAGCACCATACCATCCACCCCAGGACACTCCCCCTTTGCGTCGCGCACAACCTCATCCAGACCATGCTTCCAGGTGTCGTGCCACAATCAACTGGTCCTCGACTCCACACACCGAGTCGGCCTCTGAGCCGGCGCCAAGCTCACCCAATCCCCTCGATGAACCCATCTATCAACCCCACGGCCGTTGGGCCTGGACACACGGTCTCCCAATTAGCGACCCGAAGCAGCTTCTCTCCCTACGAAGTGCGTACTCCTCCAATCTTGCACGTGGCACGATACCCATGCACTCGCAGAGGGCGCCCAATGCTCTGCCTCCATTGACAGTGGCACTATCGCCAACAAAGAGATCAAGTATATCTGTAGAAAGTAAGCGTTTCAATTCCTCCGGCTTCATGGACGCTCAGATGCTACCCAGATGGAGGATGAGCAAACAGAGCGAATGGTATGGCTTTTACTCAGAGGTAAGTCCTCTTGCTTCCGACCCGAATCACTGCCAATTACTTCCCGCGGTAGCTTGCTCTATATAAGTCGGATCAATACTTGCGGCCACTTCAAGGGGATGTTGTTCCCCACATCATCGGTGTTCATGTTATGCCGGAAGCTGTGAGCATTACCATGGAAATGCCCCACTCCTCGTTCTGGATAGAGTCCTCCCCAACTATGCCCGATGCACTGAAGGAGAGGGTGATTGCCGCGTTCGAAAAGATTCATGCACAAGGTGTCCTCCACGGCGATCCCGAACTACGACACATGCTCATTGGCGCAGATGGCAAGGTCATGATCATCGACTTTGGGATGAGCAGGGCGGTGAGGGAACATCCATCTCTCGGCATCGAGAAAGCAGAGCCTGAGGAGTTCAGATTGGAAATGCGCAAAGTCAGGTACAAATTGGACTACATGGGAGCACGGCAAAAGGAAGGGGACATGGTCGATGACTACCTCCGTCGAGTCCGCAGGAACAGAAAAATATCGGAATTGTGGAGGCGCCGTGCCAAAGGGGAACGCGTGGGACCCATTCCGCAGTACGAAGAGGACCCGGAAGAGTACGGTCTAGATCCTCCTGTCAATGCCCAGGACTTTCAGGAGGACTGGCTCGCGGCTGCTGACGATAGCCCGATGCGTATCGTCGTACCTGGTCAGACAGCCGAAGAAGTCGCGAACCATGTACAGGCATTCCTGTGCAAACTGGAAGACATGTGCTCCGCCTCATCCCCCCCTGCGTCTCCATGCTCTCCACAGATCAGACGCCGTCATTCCCTCATGCCACCCGCTGAGAGCGACGATGTACCCTTATCCCACCCACTACCTAACCGTTCTCGCGCCAAGGACGAGAACAATTCTCAGTTATGTCGAGTTCCGACGGCACGCCGTCTCAAGAAGCGCCGGACGGGGCAAGCCTCTGAGCATGACCGATGCGAAGACGACTTATTTCCGACGTGTGCGGGACACATTGAGGGCACTTCCAGACGGCGTGACTACATTCGCCATAAGCATCTCAGAAACACGTACATCTCGTCGCTTTCAAGCAATCCAACTACCGTCGCCGCGTTTCCTAGTTCAATTGATGATCCAGAAACCCCGAGGAGCCTCAAGCCGGAGGAGTACCGGAGAATAGAGGAGTCAAGACGTCAGGCAATGGTACAATACTCGCGGGCACCAAAGGGTATTTTGAAAAGGAGACACGACGACGAGGTGGATGGCAGTGGACCATCCAAAAGGCTTCGTTTCACTCAACCGCTGGCGCCTTCGTCTTCCAGAGGGCGTACGCCATTTCCTGACACGAAAGGCGGCCGGCGATCACGCGTCGTCGTGTATTCCCGGACATCGAAACGCATATCTATACCCACCGCACGACCGGAGTTGCTCGATTTTACACTACCGTCGTTCAGGACGCTGTCTGCGCTTGTCGGATCATTGATACCTTGGGTCCACTGCCATGAATAAACGTCTCGCGACGGCGTTTCCGCCATCTCTATTTACAAGTACTACTAGTGTAGGACGATCGATCGTTGTCCGCGGATGGTAATTAGCAGTGCCAGCTCAGCAGACACCCGTTTTGTCTTTTTCTGCACACACATGAACTGGGTCGGCTGCCTCCAGATCTGGGGTACAGGGGAATGTTATCTTCCGCCCGCATTGAAAGCGGAGCGCCGTCGTTTGCAGCCGTAGCGATACACGCTGAAACATTTAATAGTTTCACACAACGGCATTATTGGCATAAAGCCGCAACACCACATGAATAGCAGATAGCATTGCAGTTCAGACGGTAGACGGCGATAATACTCATGCATACTATTTATGCATGCTGGAGGTGAATCTAGCGTCTCCATCCTACCCTCCGCCCAATGGAGATGAATACCGAAAGGAATGACGCGATATTTTTCAAGGGCTCCTCCGATCGCTCTCTAAAGGACGAAGAGTTTGTTGCCGCTCCTCAGTCACAGAAACTCCACAGGCAACTCAAGAACCGGCATGTGACCATGATCAGGCATGTGCTCTCCGTTCTCCTTGCTTTTCCTTCTAACATCCATCTAGTCTCGGTGGTGTCATCGGCACCGGCCTATTCGTAGGAACTGCCAACTCCCTTAGAAATGGTGGTCCAGCCGGTCTTTTGCTAGGCTACATGACTATGGGGACTCTTGTGCTCGCAGTCATGGCAAGTATTGCTTCTCCTGGACGTACCCGAGTCTAATGTTCTCCAAAGGTCTCTCTAGGTGAGATGGTCGCGTACCTGCCCATTCCTGGTGGTCACATTAAGCTTGCTGAACGGTTCGTGAACCCTGCCCTATCCTTTGCGATGGGGTGGAATTATTGGTACAACTGGACAATTATTGGTACGTACGCGTTGGCTTTTTTCCGGTTTTGTCTTTAATGTCCATCCTCAGCTCCTGGTGGATACTATTTTTTTACTGTTCGTGTTGTCACGGAATCTTACAGGAATGTGTTATAGCCGAGATATCTGCTGCTTCTCTCTTGATCAATTACTGGCATCCAAATGTCAACAATGCCGTCTGGGTGATAATGTGTATTGTCGTCGTCGTCGGCATCAACATGCTAGGTGCCGGTGCCTATGGTGAAGCGGAATTTATTTTCGCGTGGGTGATTAACTTGCTCTGTCCTTTCCTGCTCACCAACACTCTTCCAGCTCCATCAAGATTATTGCAATCACCGGTCTCATCATCTTGGGGTTCGTCCTTGACCTTGGAGGAGGTCCCAACCACGATCGTATCGGTTTCCGCTACTGGAAGAATCCAGGTGCCTTTGCTCAATATGCGGGGATATCTGGTGCAACTGGCCGGTTCCTTGGATGGTGGGCCGTCCTCGACAACGCTGCCTTCTCTTTCATCGGTACTGAGATTGTTGCTGTATGTCAAGTCTCTTGGTATTCGTTCATGCCGTTCACTTTTACAGATTGCAGCTGGTGAGACGAAGAACCCCCGTCGCAATCTGCCCAAAGCAATTCGACGCGTTTATATCCGCATATTACTGTTCTATATTCTCGGCACTTTTGTGATCGGTCTTCTTGTTCCCTATACCAACGAGCAGTTAAAACTCTCAAGTGGAACCGCAGCGTCGCCATTTGTCATTGCCATCGAAACCGCTGGAATTCATTCACTGCCTTCGGTGAGGATTAGCACGACTTTGAGCTACGCCACATGTTCATTGCAATGCAGATTATAAATGCTTGTTTGTTGTCTTCAGCATGGTCGGCCGCGTGCAGTGACTTGTACTCGTCCTCGCGTGTTCTTTGTATGTTCTCCACTACACTCGATCAGAGCGTCTGGCTCACCACTCGGTTAACAGATGGTTTGGCTGTCTCTGGGAATGCCCCCAAGATATTCGCCAGGACATCCAAGTCTGGTCTTCCCTATGTTTCGGTCATCTTTTGTGCCTCTTTTATCCTTTTCGCTTTCATGGCTGTATCTAGCGGTGCTGGAGTGGTCTTTGGCTGGTTTGCAAATATGACAGCAATTTCTGGTCTCATGTCGTGGTTTGGTATCAGCCTCACCTACATTCGCTTCTACGAGGGCTTGCGGGTGCAAGGCATCGATCGTAGAACCCTTCCTTATTGGACTCGCTTCCAACCGTATACTGCGTGGTATGCCCTGGTCTCCACGTTCATCGTCTGTCTGGTATGTCTTCTGTCCTAAACTGCACCGCGAGTTTGACGCGACAGTTAGTTTAATGGTTGGAGCGTGTTCCTCAAGGGCAACTGGAACAGCGCAACCTTTGTCACGAGCTATTTCCCTTTCGTCCTATTTCCAATTTTTTATACCGGAGCCCGGTTTTATCGCCGCGTCCCAATGATCAAGGCGGAGGATATGGATTTCGTGACCGACATTGCCCAGATTGAGGCGGACGAGACACCCGATGAGCCACCCAAACACATGGTGGAAACCTTTTGGGGGTGGCTGGTAAGTTTTGGAATGTTGTCGCCGCTTGTATCGATGTCTGACATACTTGAAGATGTGAAATATGTTGGGGTAAAAAATCATTCATGTGTTGCTTTTTGACATGCTATCCGTCCAGTTGTTGTCACAGTTATCGCGCATGTTCGTGTAATTCCCCCACAAGAGGTGTACGTTAGGATGCCACGACACATGGACCTGGGGTCTGGGCCTCCCTCCCTCCCTAGACCAGTGTCCGAGGGTGAGATTTTAGCCGCTTCAATGAAATTGACAGATCGCTTGGAAGTCTGTATAACATCACAACACATACATAGTTGAAGGTTGTAATGAAATTTGTGCATTTGGATGGTCCTTACGTCCCTGAGCAATAAAATCCACTGTTTATTTTGAAATAACAGTGTGCTGCATTGAAATAGTGCAAAAACATGCATCAGAGGAACAACCGCTGGTAACCGGTGATAGCCGGTGGTAGGCGGCACTCTGCCGACGGTAGCCGACCACTACAATTCCGCTGATGAGCCTGTTGGTCCCAAAAACTGGCTAAGATCCGAGCACAATCAATTGGGCGCATGTGAATTGGGCCTCTACCATAGGTGGCCCATCAGTAAACTCACAAGTTGCTTCTCACAACTTTCTTACAGTTTTTCTTGCCTTTTTCCTTTTCTTACCTTGGCAATCACAACAAGAGAATTGATCTGCTTTTTCTCTTGCTCTCCACAGCTTTTTTTGCTGGCTTTTCATAGTCCTTTTTTGGGCTTATCTCAGTAGCACATGGAAAGGAGGAAAGCAATGAAATTTATATCCATATACTGTCATTGCATTGGCAGTGCAAAAGAAAAGCAAACCTTTCTACAGCTTCCACAATGGGAGCTATTGCTCTCGGTACACTTCTACGGATTAAGAACAACGTAACTTACCTTCTCATATTTTTGTTTGATTTTTATCTACTCGTGTTGGGAACCCGGAGAACCTCCGACATGTGGTCACGTCGGGTCGCCACGCATGCAACGGGAATTTGACTCTCCGGGCATGAGCAGTTACTCAGCAGAGCCGCACTTCACATCCCAAATTGAGGAGGGACTGAACTGTGTCATAGTTCGATTGATGTCAAGCCAGACGTATACCAGACACGAGCACGCAAGGGTGTTTGGAAAGGAGATACGACGAGGAGGTGGATGGTGATGGACCATCCAAAAAGCTTCGTCTCGCTCAGCCGCTGGCGCCTTCGTCTTCTGGGGGCGTACACCATGACAGGCGTCCGACGATCACGCGTCGTCGTGTATTCCCGGGCATCCAAACGCACATCTATACCTGCCGCACGACGGGAGTTGCTTAATTTTACACTACCGTTGTTCGGGATGCTGTCTGCGCTTGCTGACATCCTGCGTTCACTGCCATTGATAAACATGTCGCGACGACATTTCTACCGCATCTCTATTTACAAGTACTACTAGTATGTGTATGATGATCGATTAGTCAGGGCTAGCTTCAGAGACTTTTTCTGCACACGCACGCGGTCCCCCATGAGGGTAGCTCAGCTGCCAGGCTGCCACCAGATACGGACACAGGAATGTTATCGTCCGCCTACATTGTGAGCATGGCATTGTCATTTTCAGCCGTAGCGACGGACGGTGAAACACCCGATAGTCTCACACAATGGACACTGCGACATAAGAAACGTGATGGAAATGTTACCTTGTAGCAACAAACCCAGATAATCATTGCGATTGAGACTGATGGCGGTGGCAATGATATTCATCTCGTGGACCCTCGCCTTATTTCATCATTCCTGCCCCACCCAACAACACCGCCACGAATATACATCCATACTTATATACCCTGGAGCTAAATCTAGCGTCTCCATCTTACTTTCTTCCCTCTACGCCCAATGGAGACGAACACCGAAAAGAATGACGCGAATTTTTTCAAGGGCTCTTCCGATCGCTCTCTAAAGGATGAAGAGTTTGTTGCCGCTCCTCAGTCACAGAAGCTCCACAGGCAGCTCAAGAACCGACATGTGGCAATGATCAGGCATGTGCTCTCCATTCTCCTTGCTTTTTCCTTCTAACATTCATCTAGTCTCGGTGGTGTCATCGGCACCGGCCTATTCGTAGGAACTGCCAACTCCCTTAGAGATGGTGGTCCGGCCGGTCTTTTGCTGGGCTACATAGCTATGGGGACTATTGTGCTCGCAGTCATGGCAAGTATTGCTTCTCCTGGACGTGCCCGAGTCTAATGTTCTCCAAAGGTCTCACTGGGTGAGATGGTCGCGTACCTACCCATTCCTGGTGGTCACATTAAGCTTGCTGAACGGTTCGTGAACCCTGCCCTATCCTTTGCGTTGGGGTGGAATTATTGGTACAACTGGACGATCACTGGTATATACACCTTGGTTCTTTTCCGGTTTTTGTTTCTAATTTCCATCCTCAGCTCCTGGTGGATACTATTTTTTACTGTTCGTGTTGTCACGGAATCTTACAGGAATGTGTTATAGCCGAGATATCTGCTGCTTCTCTCTTGATCAATTACTGGCATCCGAATGTCAACAACGCCGTCTGGGTGATAATGTGTATTGTCGTCGTCGTCGGCATCAACATGCTAGGTGCCGGTGCCTATGGTGAAGCGGAATTTATTTTCGCGTGGGTGATCAACTTGCTTTGTCCTTTCCCGCTCATCAATACTCTTCCAGCTCCATCAAGATTATTGCAATCACCGGTCTCATCATCTTGGGGTTCGTCCTTGACCTTGGAGGAGGTCCCAACCACGATCGTATCGGTTTCCGCTACTGGAAGAATCCAGGTGCCTT
>JBBPMS010000071.1:46202-66327 GCA_038090435.1 Phylloporus scabripes | reverse complement strand
ATGTGCACGAGATGACACGCATATGTACTTGCGCCTTCGTTTGTGTTCGTTTCCTACTTTGTCCGTACGGCCCTATCCCGACTGCGTCGGGTGCTATGTTAGTATGGCAGTCATAATTATATGGTGTCGCCCTCACTGAGGACAGTCGGACTCGTCGCCCAAACATCAGGCTCAAATCCCAAAGAGTGCACTCAGAGGTCATATCCACGTCGCGTCTCTGCCACATCAAGTTCAGATTAGCTTGGATGAAGCAAGTCTATGTCGCTGGCAATGTCGATTGATATGGTGATCCAGAGTTAAAGGTGCTCCACTTTTGATTCTTTTCATAGGCTAAAATTGTAGTTGGGTTATTGCTGAGCAGGAAGCCTGGGTAGCAGGGAAGGGCTCTGCTCGACTTTATACCGCTTCGACGTTCTCGAAAAACGCGAACTGTGTACTGACTTGGACAAAGAGTTGGAGAATGATCTGGCCCCGATGGCAACCCTTTGTGGACCCATGCAATTCTTTCCCGGTCACACCCACGTTTCCCGCTCAGGACATCGCTGTCCCTATTCGGAATGGGAAACAATACCCGTCTCAGCGCGTGGGCGGCGTTGTCCGAGGTCGTTTCGCATTCAGTTTTCCGTCGTTAATGCGGAGAATGCGGAGATATGTTGACCGGCCTTCTGGCCACTGGGGATGTATTCCTCTAGGGCGTCTACCACATTTGACATCGCAGGTCGAATTGGCGCAGCTTGCCTGAGCGATGCGGGACCATTTGTGAATGTCTTGGTTACGACGAAGTCACGGTGTATTGATGGGCGTCTGATTGGGTGGTCGCTTGTAGCAATATGCGTCGTCATACTACCCAGAACGCTACGTGTGACCTCAGTATCAGTCCAACGTCGGCAATGTGCAGTATATGGCAGATCGCGCGTCGGATTACGGGTGGAAAAAGCCACAGTGTAGTTCGTATTGGCTTCGCTGCGTCTAAGAACACACTTTGGTGCACACAAGGCAAGGCAATAATTGGCGTAGTGACTCACCAAACAGAACGGATGGCATGCTCTGCGCTCGGCAGTGATGACTGGTCGTCCCTATGTCGTGGTTGATAACAACTGAGCTCTTACTCGACACCTGTCGCTCATACGCGAGGCCGCGAAATCCGGACGGGATTAACAATGCGCAGTTAGAAATGCGAGCCGACGGAATTTCTTTTTTTCCGGCGTGACGTCGCAGCGGGCGGGGTGATTTGGAGTTGTATCAGATTGAGAAATGCTCGACAAGTAGGTTACAGTAACAGCAGTACTGTTGTCGTCGCTACGGTGCCTGTTCTTGTCGAAACAAGGCAGGTGTTTCATGACGGCGAATCGACGGTAATAGTATAGGCCACACATCGAACAACAAAGATGTTGCAAGGGGTAGAGGACATGCCAGTATCGATGGAATGGAGACGCCGCTCATAAATGCCTGCCGCGAGTGCTCCTCCAGTCCACCGTCGTTCCTTGATCTCCACCCTCCCTTTCCATGCCTTCCTTTCGTTTCTGGGCCCAAGTGGCCCTCGCCTTCGTTCTAGCTCAAAGAGTCCATGCCGAGCAACATACCATCTCGTTTCATAACGCGTGAGCCTTCCTCTTGAATCTGTCACGGAAGAAATGCTGAAACAACGATTAGATGTGAAAATTCATCCTACTATGTATATCCACTTCTTTATCTCGTCACAATATAGACCTCACTTTCCTCCTAGCCCGAACTCATTGAAGACGGAAAGAACATCCTTGAAGGTACCTCGTACACGACCCACGGTAGCTGGAATGGCATTGCGTGCGTCAACGTAAAAACTTTCAAAGGATATACTGAGTCTTTTTGGACACTTCAGGTTCCTTCAGACAGGTAAGCCCTCCACGTATCTCGAGCCAGGCGAAACAAGGAATGAACTCGCGACTAGGTGGTTGCAGCCCGGACGCTGTACCCTGTACGAAAGTAGAGATAAATCTCGCCCAGCAATACACCGTCGTGGACATCTCCGTGATCTCCCCGTAAGTCTTTCTGTCTCTCGTCTGTACGACCAACTCGCTTATGGGCTTTTTGATCGGAACAGCAACGCATTCACCCTCGAAACCTCGTTCGCGTGCGTTTCAGCCTGATCAGCTGGCGCTTCTTTCTCGTGTGCTCATGTCCTCGACAGGTTTCTTGGCGGGGATAAGTCCCAGGGCGACTGTGATGGCGTGGGCAAGGATTGTGTGTCTCTCTTGTCTCTTCTTGGCCTGGCCAAGTACTCATTCTGGTGCTTAAGGTGACAATGAAAACTGCAAGGGTGATGCCTTCTTCACCAGTACCGATTATGTGGCCCAAGCCTATTGTTCGATCGACAACGTAAGTCCTGCTGTCCATTCTCACTCAGTTGACCATAAACGGTCGCGTGTCCCACAGGTGAACCTCCTGATCGCTTTCTGTGCCAATGCATCGGAGATTGTGTTGTCGAATAGGACCTCGAGTCCCTACCCGACCGGCTCGTCAACCCCTGCCCTCATGCCTACTACCTCCGCCAGTTCCCCTGCAACAGTCTCTTTGCCAACAACGTCGGGCACCTCTAGCTTGGGTTCCTCCCTTCCAGGATCTGTGACTCCACCCGCTGGCACGCCGAATCCTACCGACACTGGCTGTTGGGACACTAGTTACACGGTGCCTGCGTCCACACCAACACCGACCAACGTCTCTGAACCCGGGACGCTACCCACGTCGATGACACTCCCTGGCTCTGTATTGTCGTCCATACCTACCTCCACACCTTCTTCGTCACCGACGCCTACAGAAACACCGACACCTACCGAGACGCCGACACCTACCGAGACATCGACACCTGCTGAGATGCCGACACCTACCGAGACATCGACACCTGCTGAGATGCCGACGCCTACCGAGACACCGACACCCGCTGAGACGCCAACACCTACCGAGACACCGATGGCGTCACCGACGTGCAGGCCGCATGCCACAAGCCCTGTTCCGTCGAACTCGGCGCCGGAAAGCTCCGCCGCCCCCTCGTCTGCTCCATCGTCTGCTCCATTGTCCACGCCGTCGTCCTCCGTTGCGCAGCGTCGCCGTCACCGGCGCAGGCAGGCGAGGCACAACTGATACCAACTTGCCCGAACTGGTTTCGCGTACCCCGTCTTTATAAGCTATCTCGCCAGTCTTGCGTATCTTCCAATGTTACATCAAGCCCGTATGTACATATACCCCTTTTCTCCGCGTGTCTGTGACACCTGGGGCATTATAAACGTGTTGCATGGTTGTTGATACCAATGGTTGTTTATACCAAGCTCGAAGCTCAACATTTTCGATAGTTTTATGTCTTTTTTGATTTCGTAGCATATTGCTCGCTAGCTCTATTATTTGCAATCCATTCCGTGGAGCCATTTTTTCATTTACATTCTGACGGACGAGTGTCTAGTTGTACGGTATGGCTCTATATTTATTTCCAACAATTCATGATCAAACTGCGCCCAAGTATATGAGTACTTCCAACAGGTCCAGACCACGTCCATGCTGCGCCATTCTAGACCGCCGCGCTAAACCAACGTGGATCCTGGGAAACAAAAGGGTCAGATCCTGGTGGAGGGACCAAGATGTGGTGCGTTGCAATCACGAACCCCAATCACGAACCCATCACTACCAACTGACGAGTGTGATCAATACTTGATGTACACCCTCGCCTCGTATCCTCGGAGCGTCAACATTTTCTCGCTCTCCATTCCCAATCCAGGCCTGGATACGCCGCGGTCCTGATCGGCCTCACAACCCTCGTCTTGGCGATCATCCGCTGTCGATGGATAGTTTCCCAGCACGAGATGACATCCGTGCCATTCCGAGGATGCGCTGTCCTCGGCGCCCTCGGCCGCACCGGCACCGGCGCCCCGGCCGAGACCCAGCCCGTGTACGCCCGCGTCCACACAGACAACGTCGGCCGAAAAGTTGAGCACGACCCATGCGTGCGCGCCGCCCAGCGAGCGGACATACGCCAACACCCGCTCATCCGCGCCGAGCCGCATCTCGAACACGCCGTACACCTATGCAGAACGTGAATTTGTAGCGGTGCGCGATGACGGGGGGACGTACGAGGACGTCGTGCGCGTTTCGAACGCGGAGCGCGCGCTTCCAGAATGCAAGGACGGATTCGGAAGAGGAGGACTGGTCGGTTGCGTTCCATCCTGCACGCGCGTCTTCCTCGTAGGCACGCATCCAGGGCGTACCGGTCGTAAACCCAGCGTTGGGTGTGGCGTCCCACTATGTTTAGTACATGGATATGGTCCGTACAGGGCAAAGAAACAGTGGAATCAGAAAATCGAGGAGAAGTGTATGAAGCGTGAGAAAGTGGATGTGAATGTGTGACGGAGTGAAGGGACGGCGACATGAAAGAAAAAGAAAGAAAACACCACAGGACGACGATGACGACGATGACGATATGAGCACCACAAAGACGTTCCCATGGAAAGGTGATTGGAAAACTTACCTGCATAGGAATTCGGGCGTGATCCCGGGCCTTGTGCTGAAACCCGTCCAACACATCTTCCATGTCGACCTCCCCACCACCCGTTTCTGCCTCTCTCTGTCCCTTGATCCTACCCATGTTCAACAAGGGTTCGCACTAGGACGAAGAGAAGGGAACGCACAAGTCCCAATAATTCTGCGACGCCACGTCCTTGTACTCCTCGACGCCCCACGTCCTCGGGAAATTCTTCATCCCGAGCTCCTGTCCTTGGTATACATACACCGTCCCCGTCTGCGTTACCTGCAGGACAGCCAACATCTTTGCCGAGATCGCCCGCCACGCTGGCGAGTCATTCCCGAAACGCGACACGGCGCGTGCGTGGTCGTGGTTTTCAATGAAGACCCTGTTCGGAAGTGTAGTGGTGAGGACGGGCACGATGACACGATGCCAGCATCACCACACCCAGCACCCACAGGCACGACCGCAAACAACCGTCAGCAAAAGTGCCCCCTCGTCTCTTTCCCTCGTCTCTCATTTACTACCACTTGTCAATTGAATGGGCGAATTTCGAATCGCCATCATCCCCCATGACCCAGACGAGTACAAAAGAGGGTTGCGCCTGCCTCGCACCGATCTTGCCCATACAAGCCCCATCGCCAAAACACCACACGGTCCACACAGTGAAAGAGTGAGATGGGCAAGACGCCGAACGTGTATGTACTGCCTCGCACTCCAAGCCCGTCGAGAACGCAAGCGCAAATGACAGGGCGCACGAGCCACACACCATACACGGACGAGACAACTCGAGCGTTCACCCTCAATGTGATCGCCCGCACCCAACGCGGTGAATCGTCCATGGACCACGCCATGCGTGTAGCCCCAGCAGAACGAAGCAGAAAGGTATCACTCACGTATTCCAAAACCCCTCGTCGCGCTTGTACGTTTGCCATCGCTCCAAGACAGCCTTGAGCTCCGTCAAGCGCCACGCCTTTTTCACGAGGGGGGTCTCCTCTGGCGAATCCAGGTCCATGAGATCAAAGTTGAAGACCATATCGAGTTCCTTGTTTGCTGGGAGGACGTATGCCGCGAGTGCAGTCGCGTCGTGTGTAAAGGGCGTCTCACCCACGGTGATCAGGTCGTGGTCTGCCAGCAGGTGAGGAGTGTGGGGCGCAGCGAGTGGGGTCGATGTACAGTGATTACGACGTGTATGTGATTAGATGAGATGTAAAGACGTACGTGACAGCACCTCTCTGCGCATCTCCTGAATGTATTCGTGTACGTGTGGACTAGCAGTGGAGGTTCAGCACGCCCATTGCGCCCCGTAGTGTGCGGTATGCACACAGCGTACTGCCGTTGTGGCGCGGATGTGACTTACCCGTTGGCGAAATAGATGCTTGCAGGCTGGTAATACTGTGTGTGGTCGACGACCGGTGCATCCGGTAAGCCCTCCGTCTTGGAGATGATGTTGATCACGTCCATCTAAACATAGACGAGGATGCCAAGCTTCGGCTCTTACCCGCAAACGCATATTTGAAAGAGAAGAAAAAGATTCATCTACTTACCCGGAAGCCATCACATCCCCTCTGAATCCAGAACCGCATCATATCCCAGACAGCCTTGCGCACGATGGGGTTGTCCCAATTAAGATCAGGCTGCTTGGAAACGTACAAGTGGAGATAGTATTCCTCTGTCCCTGGGTCGAATCCCATGCCGAACCTGCATGTTGTTTTTCGCGTAAGGACCCCACACGGACGTTCCAGAATAGAACACAGGAGGTCGGGGTAAGCGTCCGATGTCCGGGCTCACCTTGAAAGACAGACTTCCAGTTGTTTGGCGGGAGACGCTGCCCATCGACGTATCGCGGGGGACGCTAGATATACCAGTCACGCTGGAGATCGTCTTTCGACGACTTGGAGCGCTGGAACCATGCGTGCTGTTTCGGACGTACGAGATCAGATCCGATGGACGAATTCTAAGGGTAAGGTTTGCACCGAAAAGCAACGCACCTCATCAGACGTGTGGTTCACGACGAGGTCCATCCTGTGCCATAAAGGGACGCACAGCAAGGGGTGAAACGGGGACGAGAAAGGAAACCATTGAGTTTTAGTTTGAATTGGGATCTTGTGACATGCGGGGGGGTGTTCACGTACATGAGCTTCATGCCACGGTCATGGACGCCTTTGAGTAAGTTATCCCAATCTGCCAGGGTGCCATATCGCGGATCGATGTCACGATAGTCCGAGCTGGATAAGATCCGAAACGTTCACCCAATCGCAAGAGAGCAAAAAGAGAGCAAAGAGCGAGAGACGGACGTGATGAGCAAAAGGAGAGCGGAGGGAGTGCGCCTACACACATGTCGTACCCCATATCAGCCTGTGGCGAGCGATAGATGGGCGATAGCCAAAGTACGTCTACGCCGAGGTCTTTGAGATAATCAAGCTTGGCAAGAATGCCGTTGAGGTCGCCTATCCCATCGCCGTTGGAGTCAAAAAAGGAGGCAGGGTATATCTGGTATACGATAGCGGACTTCCACCAGGCGCGGGGGAAGGGCGGCTCTGTGGAAGACATGATAATGACTTGGACGGATCCTGGTTGTAGACTGCGGAGAGGTACGGAAGAGAGGATTCAGTGGCCTCGAGGCTGGCGAGAAGGGAGACGAATATACTGTTTTGATGATGAAAGATCAAGTGATAGACGCCTAAAATTTGAAGAGCCGGGGCGCAAGGGAATAAAAAAAGTAGCAGGGGAGCAGGAAAGAAAAGGACACCCGAAATGATACGCCACAGGACGTGCGATCGGAGTCCGAGAGGAGAGAACCCCAGAGTAAATGATCGTGGAATTGGTGGGTGAAGGCCGAACAATCTGCACTGATATTAGGCCCGGGGAAAGTAGGACTCGACTGGATTCGGGTCGTCCAACGTGGCATTTGAAAGTCGTGCCAACGCCAACGCCTCGAGACTCGGTTTTCCG
The DNA here is from genome assembly GCA_038090435.1 of Phylloporus scabripes. Taxonomy (NCBI): domain Eukaryota; kingdom Fungi; phylum Basidiomycota; class Agaricomycetes; order Boletales; family Boletaceae; genus Phylloporus; species Phylloporus scabripes. The sequence continues at coordinate 58,886 of JBBPMS010000071.1, read as the reverse complement.
TCTAGAACTCCACTCACCTGATCGATCAAGTGCTGCGGGCCAGCTAGGACTCTAGGTCAAGGACGAGAAAACACCCACATTAGCGGCCGAGTCGAGTATTTCTGTGTAAGCAAACATGAACACGTTGGCCAGTTTGAGCGTTGCGCACGCGAATAGCGATGCGGTGATAGTGGAATGGCTGAGGCAGTGCGTTGCTCGCTTCCATGCTGCACTCATTTCAGAGTAGTTAAATACGCCTGTCCCGATGCGATCCAACAACACACTCCAACTTGAAGATGTCCCCAGTTCGTCGCTCTTCCCTTCCTCCCTTCCGCGCAGACTCTCCCCGCCCAATCCCAAACTCTTACTGGGCAACCCCAAACCTCCTCGCTTGCGAGTATCCCTGGTCCCCCTTCGAGTCGACCACACAGAAACTCGACAAACTCCTCGCGGCTGGCGTCCGCACGTTCATCGACCTCACAGAGTCTGGGGAGCTCTCCCCCTACGCCCCACACCTCCCCGACCTCGCACGCGCACACGACATCCCCCTCTCCCACATCGAGTACCACCAGTTCCCCATCCAGGACCGCTCTCTCCCAGAGTCCACAGAGTTCATGTTTGCCATCCTCGACGTCCTCCGGGACAATGAGCGTCGCGGCCGCATAAGCGCTGTCCACTGCCGTGGTGGCATCGGCCGCACTGGCATGGTCATCGGCTGTTGGCTCGTCGAGTCCGCATACGCCAAGAGTGGCGAGGAGGCCCTTCGCATCATCGCCACCCTCTGGAAGACCGTCGAAAAGTGCAAGCGCTACCCGCACAGTCCAGAGACAGGGCCCCAGTTCGACTTTGTCAAAAACTTTGAGCCACCCAGGCTCGTGGTCGCGTGAGCGCAGCAAGTGTCTGCTTCTTTTCATGGTCGGTCTTTCGTCTTTCCCTTGCGCCATCGCTCACGAAAACATGCACAGGGTAGGACCAATCAGCATTGTGCAGGACCACGACTTTTTATAAAATACGCCATAAATGCATCACAATGTACACCAGCATCCTTATCGGCGGGACTAGGATTGACCACCCGTACCCTATGCGATATTACTACTCTTTGGAAACTCAAAACTAAATATGTATCCCTAACTCACAGTACTTGGCACAGACCCTTCTACACGGTCATTAGGATCACACTTTTTTCGGATAATGCCTTTTACGTGTCATGATACCCCACTTTGTAACATACGTTACGTTTCTCTCAAATGTCATCGGTGTGGCAAGGTGTTGCCCATTCATACTCGGCCTCTTGGTTTCTGTCCTTCTTGCTTCATATCAGGAAGCCAGGTATCGGGACGCCACATCTCAAGGCAAGCGTCACTCAGCATATTGATTAAATATGCGCTGTCCCCAGGGCTCACTCCGGCCCTGTTTTCCGAACGGGCCCGACGACGCCGAAGAACGGGTTGCGGATACAGCCGGCGAAGAAGAGAATACGAGACCATCTGACCGGGCAACGTATCGGCGTGACGTGTCGAATGTCTCCTCGATAGTTGGTTTTCCAGGACGTGTCATTTTCGACAGCACCTCGCGCAAGTCGGGTCACATATCTATTGATGGTTTCGAATGTCTATGTCTGACAACATCATCTCTTTTCTCTGGTTTTCGCAAGATGCCGGGACGTTTAGGATGAGTCTTCTTACCATCGTCATGCTTCGGGTGGGGAACACGCCCTGAAAGGGCGGGGTGGGGTTAGGGGCCGTGACCTTCGTTGCGTCCCGTTCCGTCCCGCATGTCCGTGGTACTGATGCATGGGGCGGACCTGTCCATCGGAAAAAAAAAGATATGATGAGATCGCCTTGGGTTGAAACCGTTATCTTATCCGAAGAAACTCGGAGCCGAACAAGTGGAGCGAGAAAAAGAAACAGAAGTTAGTAAACACTAATATTGTAACTTGCACGCACGCGCAGCAGGGCGAAACCGACGATCGATATGATCGACGGGGGAATGGGGAGGCGCGGAGGGCCGGGGCAGAAAAGAAGTGCAAAGAAATGAAATGAACCAAGTGCCTCGATAAGATGAACTTGAGAAGCTGTACCCGCGAACCGGGAGGCGTCAGTGTGCGCTGAGCGCGCGGGCCCATTGGATGTGGACTTGAATATGTCAGCCCAATATTTTTGTTGACAACGCACAACCATCGGCGTGGATGCGTTAAGCACACTAGGAAAGTAGGAGAGATCCGACCTCTAAACACAAAGGCAGAGCTTAGATGAGATAGTATCCGAAATCGAAGTGACGGCACTTACCTCGTCCGTTTGTGACATTGATTAACAGATATACTTGAGAATACCATCGTAGTTCTTTTCCGAGGACTCGATTCCATGCTCGAATGTTGTGCTTAGCAATGGAGAATGCATCGAAACTGTCCTTGAACCAAATAGAGCCTCAAGGCTTCGCGTGCGAAACCAAAATTTGTAAATCATAATGCTCGCAGCGAGGGAATTTTCGGTTCCGTTTGGGTAGCACTGGACCCGCTGTGTCGGAACATCCGATCGATCGTATGCTGTACAGGTAGTCCACGATCGAATTTCTCCTTCTCGTGTATCGCTTAGTCGGAATTGACGCCATGTTTGGGTTGAAGCTTGATGGCCGGGAGGAGAGACGTCTGAGATACATTCATTGGATGGATTCCCCTGCAAAACAAACCCGAAAACAATATGGTTCTTCGTCTGGGCTATCTTCTTGAGCCGAATTGTCGAGGGTGGCAGAGTCCTTCATGTGTCCCGTTCGCAGCTTCTCCGACCCATGAGTGTGTCCGCTCATCATATCGTGCGGCTCTCGTGCATTGCGCCCGTAATCGACGCCATAAAACAGGCCGAGCGTACTTGGCAATGAATAATTCGATATCCCGTGAAAAATAATATGGCATGGCATTGTACAGTACGTACACCCAGCATATCGAGAGCCAGTGTCGAAATGGACTAGAGCAATGTCTGGGAGACGTTCGCCTGAAGTACGGGTAGAGGGATTCGGAGTACCGATCCCAGTAGTACCTGACGGGTACCAGTTCTGTTCATCAGAGCCACTTCCACTGGGGGCTCATACCGAATTCTTCCACTGAGAAGGTAGGCTACCCTTGTGTTTCCCACATAACTCTCTGTGCAACGATATTGCTATCAAATGTTAGATGGGTCTAATAGAGTTTGTATACGACGCACACTTCGACGAATGCAATATGAGCGCCGAGTGCCTTGAAATGAATACTCTTGTCGGGACACTAACGCCCAGCGTGACTGCCCAGCGCGAGAGTGAATAGGATCGAGAAAAGTGTATATTTCAAAGGAAATGCAGGAGTACTCCGGGGATTAATCCGCCTGGTTTAAGCAGCGGCAGAATCCATTGAGACGGTGGGTCTCACGTCCACTCATCGATAGAACAGTGTGAGGGACTGAGGAAAGGGTTTCCAGAGCAACATCCAAACTAGTTCCTTGCATCCCACATGTGTCGGACCCATCCCCGAAGACGAGTAATACGCCAGGTGAATGAGAGGTTCCAGGCTGATGCGAACGTAACCTTCATTCTTGCGGGTCTCCATGGATGGCACCGATGGCTAGCTCAGACCCTGATGTAGCATTTACCAATATAAAAGGGTTGGGTGACCGCGATCACCTCGAGGATAGGCCAATGAATATATGCTTTGGATTGTCGGTCCATGACGCACCCCGCAGCATTGAGGTTGAACGAAGCATGTTGGACGGCTTGAGAAAGCTGCCCACATTTTCCAGGGACTAGCATTCAGCCGTTGGAAGCTTCGAATGACATGGTGAAGGTCATGAGCTGGCCTCCAATTATTCGGATTCCCTTGGGGCGCGGGACAGTCACTGTTAGTTTGCAATCCACATCAATTCGGAGTCCGCTTTGGCACACCTGTGGGATAACGTCGATTCTTGAATTAACAAGTTGGTATCGTAGCGGCGCTACGGTAGCTCACCAGATTAATCGATATCCACTACGGATACATACGTAAGTGAGTACGTGTAGTCTCGTTCTCATCAATCGGCCGTTTGTTTTGGGCTAAGAGTCAGGAAATACATAGACAGCAGGGATCGAACAGTGGGTGTCGTAACCGTTTCGGAATCCAAAACACGACTCATACTGGGGGAAGATGGCAACGATTGATTCGCTTCTTGAGGCAAAGATCAAAGAAACGTCTCATGCCATTCAAAAGATTCAAGACTCCTCGCGCGTACCCGGATGGTCTGGTGCTACATACCACGTTGAGGGTCTATCTAGGCCGCGAATACAAGGTTCAAGTGTCATGCATTCGTGGCGTGATTCTAGTTTTGTCTTACGTTCTTGATGGTGGCACTTGCCATGCATATCTATGGTTCGTGAAACCAAGGAAAGAAAGGATCGATCTAATGCGCTGTGCACTATCTGAGACAAGCAAAGATGTGACATCCTCGCACCATAAGGGGGACTGTTGCGTACCTCATTTAATTATTCCTTCCAGCCAAGGTGTCGTGTTCTCGTTAGCTTCAATGATGATGACGAAAAGACCAAGGAATCCAACTCTGTCGTACAATGTACCCATAGGAAGACATGTGTTTGAGTCAAGTATGGGGAAATTAGGGACACGCTCTTCTTATCGCTCCATCACCTAGGCAGTTCTTTTCACAAAGGTTCACCATGGGGCATGAACGGTGAGCAAACGGATTAATAGGGAGAGAAATACTGACGAGGGGCAATGGCTCAGCCACACCATCTTCGAGTAACAATGAACGAAGAAGAACCAAAGGTAAGAAGGCGAGAGCGCCAAAAGAATAACTTGAACACTGACAAGAACTCAAGATAAAAGCGGATCATCGAGAATCACCAAGCACGGGCCGACTAAAATCGCATCTCAAAGTATGGTACTGTCTGTTGCGTTCCTCCCTGATAGGCAGCATTTTGTGAGTGGTGACAAGGGCGGGATGATTCGACAATGGCGAGTGGAAGACTGGAAAGAGGTCGGGGCAGCAATGGACGTGGAGAGCTCTGTCTTGATCATTGCGGTCTCACAAGACGGAAAGTGGACGAGTGATTGTACGGAATCCCCGAGAGACGCGAAGAAGTGCCAACCGAGTTCACAACCAACAAGAGGGGCGTAAATGCGGTGGACATTTCGCCGGACGGGACGAAATTCGCGACCGCATCAAACGATGAAAAGGGAGATGTTTGGTCGGTCGCAGATGGCGAATTGCTGTGGGTCTGCAAAAACGGTGACTTTGACATCGTCAAGTTTTCACCCAACGGCAGCCTGTTTGTCACAAACTATAACGATTTAGCGAAACGGACACGTTTCGGTCTTCAGATCATCAACTGCCAGGATGTCAAATTGCTCCGCAAGGTCCCCATTGCCGCACAGTCCGTCGCCTGGGCTAGCGACAGCAGGCAGCTCTTTGTCTTGTCTGCAAACGGTGTTATCTGCTGTGTAGATGCGTACTCCCAAACAACACCCTCCAAATGGCGGATTACAGTGCCGGTGACCCCACATCCATCTTCCTCTCGAGCAATGGCAAATTCATCGCAGCCAGTGCGGATTCATCCGTTACGTTCTGGAGCACGTCTTCGCATCAGCGCATTGCCGTCATTACCTATCAGAGTGCTGTTCGTTGAATGGCTGTCTCCCCAATTCACGACCTTGTGGTCGCTGAAGGCTCAACTATTAACTGCGGGACCTGCACACTGTCCTTTCCGCTCCATACATCAGTGATCCAGTAGGTGGATCTACTTTTTCTCCACCTGCGTCCTCTCAACTTCGCTGACTGCAACAGAATCAGCCCAAAACGGTCTTTGAAAAGACCGAAGCACGCGTCAAAGAGACAATCCCTGAACCGAGTGTCCAGCCCTCTGTCGACCAACGCACGACCAAACAGCAGCAGGATGGCTTGCATAAGACCAACCAGCTGCTACATCACCACCGGGTCCTTGGCGTATACCAACGGTATCAGAGACTGTATGCCGACGGGCATGTCATTGATGCAGCCAAGTCATTCCGCCATATCTTGAGCGACGACGTTGAAGTTGATACGATCATTATGAATTTGCTTTCCGGTGGGCTTCATCATTCTCAATCAAACAATGGACTCGCGACCCATCAAACTCCGGACATTTTGCACACTTCATCGTTCTCTCGGATTTCGGTGGGCGTGGTGCGCTACATGCTGCATCGATAAAAAGGACAATGTAGTACTCCAACGGTCTCTGGTCTCTACGTTTGCATGGTATCGTGGTTCATCCCTCATGATCATTCACCTTCTCGGTGTCTCTTCGATGTCAGAGGAGCCCTAAGGCATTCAGGAGAGCATCTGGAATAGCAGAGTTTGGACTTAAACCAGGAATACGTGGCCGCCAAGAGGGTCCTGTTCTACACGGAAGATCGGAAACCATACCTATGCCTGACGCTGTCGAACCACAAAGAGTCACCTATCATCCTCAGAGAAATGGAAGTTTCTCGCATCTCTACAGCAATCCTTCAACCTGGACTCGACAGAGTACGGGAGAAGCTGTATCTAGCCTCGATGTGTGAACAACGATCGTCGAAGATATTGCATATTCGCTGCTGGGTATCTTCAGTGCATCTATCCCGGTCATATATGGCGAAGGTACCCGTGCCGTCGGCTGACAATGGAGAACATCCTCGCCGCTTCGGGTGACGCCAGGATTCTTGCCTGGACCGGGACCGCGAATGAATACAATGGTTGTCTACCCTTGAATCTGACAGCCTACAACCCACTCGTACCACCTCATATTCCGCACATGGAGACAGCCAGGCTGAATCAGATGGTGGCGGAATCACGCCTATCCCCACCTGATGAATCGCCCACTGGCACGTTACATGACAGGCTCAACGGGCTTCCATCTGCAACCGTCGTTTCTACTCGGCTGCGGCTTCCTTGCATTGTTTTTCGCATCACAGAGCTTATCCAGTCCATGCCGGATGCAAAGACAAAGCTCTACGTATACTATGTGACGACGATGATCCTTGGGGACATTGAGACCACGACGTCAAGTGATCTGAATATGAAGAGTGAATACTGCCTCGTTCATCCCTGGATCCGCCAACTCCTCGACCAAGAGTACTCGCGTAGTGGTACGGCTGGACTTGACAAGACGACGTGCGCACCGCGATTGCTCGTTCGTCTGAGGCAGAGCTTTGGCGCGCTCTTGTTCGAAAAGGTGTCGCGGGTGGAATTCAAGCAGGTCGCAGCGGACAAGATGATCATGGGAGCGATTCGTGACGAGGCTCCGTTGACAGACTTGATAGACAGTATCGACACCATTGAAGTGCGGTAGGCTTCGCACAGGGTTTGTATCACGATTCGTCTCGCCTTTTGTATACTCTCTCATGGGACTGCTGAAGATTTTGGATGACAGATTGTTTATTATGATCATGGTATGCACCAACTTACGAGTGGCGCGCCTTGTTAGCATCGCGCTACCTCCGGACCTCAACAGGAAACGGCAGGACCTGGGCACTCGAATTCACGTGCATGGTCCTTATATACACGCCCTCGTTGACAAGCAATCCTTCCTTCACAAGAAGGGCGCTTGTGACAGCGGGCACCCTCTCGAGTCATGCATCATGTTCCGTTGGATGACTTCAAAAGGCATCTTTTGGCATAAGTCAAAACTTACAGAGTGATGTGCCTGCGCAGTTGATGCGTTTCCACGTGTCCCAGGTGAATCCGTTAAAATTGAAGCCTTCTTGTCGGTGAACGATTTGTGTTCGGGTAGAACGCATTCAACGACAATTCGAGCAAGAGCGCTTCAAACGGTTGTTGTAGACGCGCGATCAACCGGAGCGCCTGTGTCGTCACGGCAAGCCGAGTACTGCCACGCGTCAAGTCTTGGTCGAGCAGGGGGTGGATTAATGGATGAACAAGGCGAAGTCCGTCCATCTTGCCTAAGTTGCTCGTCGTCTTGATTGATATGTCACCACAGAGGCCGGTGGTTGGTATGTTTGTGTATCCAGTCCTGACATGCCAACGTTAGTAATGGGGGAAACGCTGCCGGAAGTCGTAATTTACTAGAGTTAACAGTGGGGAGTGGGATTTTGTTCGCTTCATGGTAGTGTCATAGCAACGGAGGCGGAGGGCAGAGAGGACCGTAATTTGGTTCCTACGCAATCCAGTTCAGCAGTCTCCATGCACGGAATGTGGGGTAGTACGAGTAGGTTATAGACAATCATTGTATTTATTTGCAATCTCAGTCCATGCCGGAATTGTTATATCACCCTATCCAGTGAGCACATAGTCCAACAGGCGACCGACCGTACGGGTACTTTTGCCATATATGATAGGAATAGACACGTTGTAGATGCCGAGTAGCAAATCCGCGATGTCCTCCACAAGAGTCGTTTCGCGCATTATAGTTTCTGTTCAGTCCAGGTCGAAGCACAGCCACCTGCTCCGAAGACATTTCCACTTCCCTCGGGATAATAGGGGGCCATTTGTGATTCTCGAGCGACAATCCGAGATATGGCTTCCACTCCGTGTAGAACAGGACCCTCTTCACAGCCCCATGGTCAATTTGTAGAATGATCTATATCACCCGACCGTTTCCCCACATATTGCAATCAAGTTTGACAATGGGAATTATTGCGCGGCTCAACGCTGAGGTGTTGACGGGCGCCACTAGCCAACCAAGTTACAGTTTCGGTTATCCAACGCTGCAAGGAGACCCCGACTCTGGCTAGCAAGTATACATGCATTTCGTCTACTTGGTTGGACAAGGCCTGACTGTTCCTTATTAACACAGGAACTCGGAAGATTGCTTTCGATTTGAAAGTCATAGGCTAATCTACGTGAGGGGGAAGATCAACAGTATCATTTCTGTATTGAGCTCTGCTTACCCACTTACTGTCTCGTTCCGTAGCAAGGCAAGACGCAGATCACCAAAAGCGAATCCTACACCGTTGATCTCCAGCTGAAAGGTGATCTCGAAGTCGTGTGAACTAGAACCAGCGCTAAAGCTCAACACGTGTCTGACATGGAGCCATACCAGTGCCCTCCGGCAGGCGTATAAAATGGCAATGACTGGGTAGCGCGTGAATCCTCGTAGACCACCTGGACCACCATGACCTTTATGCCGTTCGTCCGCGTACCGTTCACCCTCGCAGCGGCGTTCGCCTTCCATGCCTGCATGTCGCCACCAACAAGCGTTCTACCACCGTCCAGTTCAGACAAGCATGGATTTGAGGAAAATGACAGACACACGAGGATCTACGTTGCTGCGCGTTTCATCGTGGGCGTGATCACCAAGGTTGGTCCTCATCGGCGTCATCGTCGGCTTGCGTCCTCACATTCGCCAAGGGCTTCTACTGGGGCTCCGCCATCACACATACCCTCATGCTGCTCGCGCCCCACGTCCCGACATCTCTCCGCCCCATTTCGATCCTAATACCCACCGGTCCACTCTCCTGGGTCGAGCAACACGTATCCCAATCCACCGTGCCGCTGCTAACGGTGACAGGCGCCACCCTCGCCCTGACTGGCGCCCTCCTCCGCACCTCCGCATACCGCGCCCTCGGCCAGTTCTATGCATGTCCTCCTGGGCCTGGTCCCTGCCCCAGTCCGTGCCGTGGCCCGGGTCCGTATACGCATCGGGGCGCACGGCACGCGCACGCGCTCATCACAAGCGGGCCGTATGCCTTTTTGCGGCACCCAGGCTACGCGGGGTTGCTCCTTTCCACGATCGGCTTCGTCATGCTCCATCTCGACCATGGCAACGTCGGTTCGAACGCGGGCGTGTCACGCTGGAGTGTCGGAGTGAGTGTTGGGGCTGTGGATGTGGGCAAGGTGTGTGCCATGGTGCGTACCGTGGCGCTCATCGGTGCTCTGCTCGCTGCTGTAGGTGCGATAAGGAGAATCCCATACGAGGAGCAGGCATTGAGAGACCGGTTTAAGGCAGAGTGGGAGTTGTGGGCCGAGAGAGTTCCGTATAAACTCGTCCCTGGGGTGTATTGAAATGATGACACCACTATACGAGGATGCAAACGACGTGGAAGAAAGGTAGAGTGGACCAGCCAATGGCACAAGTCAGGGAAGAAAGTCAATGTGGTCTGGAGTGCTGTGGCGCGTTGTCCCGCAAAGCGATAGTCTTGCACCATTGGTAGTACCGTGTGCCCATTTCGAACCTAGTACGAGATCAGCCGTCGGCACCATGGCTCGTTCTCAAGTCCGGTTACGACTCCGTGGAACCTTCTGCTCTTTGGCCATCAGATAGGCGAGCCAAGCGATGTCAATGATCACCAGAACTGCTCGACAAAGCACTGCTCGGCATTGCTGATGCTAGCCCCATGCAGCAAGGCTGCCACGCAGAGCTGATCGCCTATCCCAACATCGCATTGAGATGTGAAACCACGGTGGACAACTTTGTTTTCGCACTGTTCAAGCTCCTGAGATATGTCCGGCGAGGTTCCGCTCCTCAATTATCGAACATTTGGCGTCCATATTGCGCTCGGAAGGATACACTCCCCAGGGTGTCAGTCAGCGTGCACTCTCTCCTCGTCGCAGAAGCAGTCAGGGACTCTGTGGAAATCAACATCAACAGCGGGGCGCGGCGCACCTCCGTCGGAGGAAAAGCCGCGTCCTTTCGCGCGTGTGCAGACCTTTCCACTGGGTCATACTCGGCACTGTCATGGTCAGAACGTTCTCCAAAGTTCCACTTACCCAATTTCTGTAGACGCATCTCCGCCAGCGGGTGGGACCTATCTTTCAGAGGAAACCTGCATGGGTTAATGTCATCTGCCAGTTTCCCGTCCTGAGTCAGCGTAGTTCAGAAAGTATGAAGCCGCGGAAAACAGGTCGAGATTCTCAGGTGCTATGAAGCATTTGAAGGCGGATATATGGCATTAGAGTGATGGTAATGGTTGGTTCAGCCGACACGTACGTAACCTTCTTTCGAATCTTGTCATTATTTTGGCACCAATGGTTTGACTATGCGTATACTGGGGGATGAAATGAGGGCCGAGAGCCCAGTCCTATAGTATATTGAGGAGACGATGCCGCACCTTCAAGCTAAAAAAGAGACTCCAACCAACTAGGTATGAAAAGAGATGCCAGAAAGAAGTACAATAAAACACGATATAAAGAAAAGATCAATAAAACGAATGGACCAGCCAACGGCACGTAAAATATCGACATAAGCCAACCAAGGTATATCGTTCGTCTTCAGTTTACTTGCCCCGCGCCTTGTCTGCGCAGGTCCGCGAGCAATAGGGACTTCCTCTCGCCTTTGGCCCCCTCCGGCAGTACTATATAAAACGTTAGTGATGGTTCATGATATGCGATGCCACGAGCTATGACTAAAGCGTAGCTACCACGCACCTTGCACCGTATCGAAGAATTATTTGCACACGTGCGACTGCAGTATTTGGAGCGTTGCTGCGCCGGTTTGGCGTGACAAAACTAGAAAGCGAGAAGAGAATGGTAAGAGGCGCAAGCAAGATACACATGGAGCCTACCTCGCACACTCCATGAGTCGATCCATGGCTTCCCGACACATGTATGCGTGGTGCTTGACGCTTGTTCGTGCTTGCGCGAGCCCGAGAGGGATGGTTAGGTGTCGAAGCTGGTGCCGATGCCGGTGTCAGCGTGACGTTCGCCTCGTTCCCTGCCAAAGCAGCATCCACTATTGAGCATTTCACACCGAACGCAGTCGCGAGAGGAAAGCAGTAGAAACGCACGCAGCTCGTCGCGCAGACGCATAAGTGCCTTGCCCAGTTCGTTATTCCCTGTTCCGTCTGCACCGACACCCCAGAACCAGTCGCGCGGCGAATCCTGTTGTGTACACGGTTATACGATTGCCTATATATATGCGATGGACATACCTCGACGAGCTCTGCATCACCCGTGTCGAGGAGCATCTGTTTCAGGTGTTGATGCTGGGTGAACTTGAGCTTCAGCGCAGTCTCCATCTAGAGTATCACCATGTCAGACGCGATCTCCGGGGCGAATGAGAAAGACATACCTTTGAGATATGGACCTGCGACCAGTCAGATCGCACGGCTGTCTTGTGTCGATGTGCCTCGTCAAAGGCGCCAATCGGCTTCGGACCACACGTGCGTATCCGCTCCGCAATCTGCGGATGGCCATCAAGAAACTGTCCACACACCACCACGTCAGCAGGGATTTTCGCACCAGTCCTGCAATGATTATAGTAAAGGTCACGACACTGACCTTGAAGGCTTGAAAGAGGTGTTCGCTCGTCGGATAGCGCTTACCCTCGAACACCACTTCGTGCTGTGAAAAGTTTGTGAACTCGTAGTACGGCTTGTGCTTGTCGTAGAACAGAATCTTGGGGCGCGCGTGTGCATGGGCCCAGCCACCCGAGGGTGTGATGACGATGTGGGTGTCGCCGGCGTCCCAGCAACGAGTGCAGGCTGAAAAGACGGAGTGGACGTGGCCCATGCGAATTGGGTTGGGCTGAAAGAGGAAAGGCGGGCATACTGGGGCGAAGTTCTTTTTCTTCCGTGATCACGAGAAATGAGGGCAAGGCGTGGTCGTTACATAAACGAGGCTAATTCGGAGCAAAACCTTCTCGGATGATTTGCGGCTTGCCAGGTCAGACTCACATATTACATGGCACAATACCATTGTCGATGGACTGTTGGTCTTGGACAGGTTACGATGTTCGAGAAACACAGTCAGATAATGTAGAGCTGTAACTGTCAGCGGC
>JBBPMS010000071.1:30019-40568 GCA_038090435.1 Phylloporus scabripes | reverse complement strand
CTGTCTTTCCGTAGCTCACTCTACGCCTCTGGTCCGGTCCATACGCACTCCGCCGAGTGCAGGCTCGAGATGGAGCCCAGTAGGCCGTGATCGGATGTCCCCATCTCTGTCCACAGCAAGAGGCAAAGAAGGCCGCCAGGCATATGTGATCTGGGTCGTGATTCGTATAGACCATCAGATACAGCACCAACGTCAGTGCGAGGCTTCCGCCTGCAAAGTCCATTGGGACGATGACGCCCTCGAACTGCAAGCTGACCTGCCCGACAAGATAAATGCATCCTGTCAGTGCATCTAGGAGTGCCGCGGGAAATGTGTTGGCATTGTCGAATGGCACCACAGTCGACAGCTGGTACGCGATTGCAAGTGTCCGATGCGGATGGTGTGGTCTAAGATTCCACAGCAGTATTGGCACTCGGGTCAATGAGGTGAACTGAGAGCTGGATGTAACTGCACCCGTTGGAGCAGGGGGCCCGGGTGGAGCAGGGCATAATGCGGCGATGGCGGAAGTCCTGGGATGAACAATATAACGTGGCTCCCAGCATTGTGGTAGGCAGCCTCTCCTGCTGTAGGTTCTTAGCCTCTGGCGTTCGGGCCCTCGCAGGTGGTAGAGAACCTTGTCACCAGGTTGGGGCGGGGCAGCCAGGGATGCGCACACAGGTGACGTTCGCACTACCGGCAATGAACGACATGGACCCTGTGATCAGCTGCGGGACAGGGTTGGCCCAAACAGTTTTGATTCCAGGACCTGCCGCGATAGCGTCATGTGTCAGGAAGCGGATGATCTGGTGCATCGCGTGAGAAGAGATTCTGAGATGGACGCACTTGTGCGTAACCCCGTAAGTATACTTGTCGGACAACCCTCACAAGACCGACACGTGTAATAGAGCAATTCGGACGAGGACGCCGTGACCAGGGGCAAGTAGTCACAAGTAACCAAAAATATGGGAGTCTGAAAAACGTGGACTTGATAACGACCTGATGGGTCAGATAAAGGCGTAGCATGGGCTAATCTCATAGCCCATAGATCATTTGTTTCGTTTCGTTGCTTTGTTGAAGCTTTGAAGTCTGAGTTGGTCCGATCACTCCGACCGCCGACTCCGAGACCTATTCTTGCGGCTGTATGAAACGTTTGCACCTTGATCCGAGCTCTTCGAATCGTCGCCTGTGCTAAGCCTGGCCAATCTTTTTTTACTCCCCTTCTAACGATTATTCACTATACAATTGTGCTGTTTATATCTACGAAGTCTCTGGACAGAGTCACCCTACAGGGGTAGCAATTACGAATCCCCGAATCAGCAATCGGATCAAACCTGGTGGATCAAGAGGAGCAACAACTAACGCATCCTTCCATCGGATGCAGCGTCCAACGCGAGTGCAGGCGGGCGCCGGCCTATGGAATAGACGACGGTCAAAACTTCAGTGGATCACGTACATAGGTCTTTGAATCTAATCCCACGGTGACCGATCGCATCTCCTTGTATGTCGTACGTGTATCATTGCTTGCAGGATATGCCAAGGTGTGCAAGTACTCCATCACCGCTCAGACTCGGCGGGGATCAAAGGAAGGCTGGCTCCAAGCATGCTTACGAACGGCGCTGGCCTGCTTACTGCTGAAGTCAGTCTGTGACCCATCACGAATGACAATGCCCTCACAATCTACTGCGAACGAGAAGTTGATCACTCGAGATACGGACTGCCCCGGGGCGGTTCGGCCGAGTCATATGGTTCGTGCATGTCGTCTGCACCTCCCAGGTACGCGTTTCAGCATCGGGACCCTCAACCTCAACCCAGATAGTCGCCTAGATACGCACTTGGTCGGGCGAATGTAGACTGAGACCCTTTTGCCGGTGCTGGTGTCCTCGATACAGACACCAGGGATGGTGAGTTTGATCGAATGTGTTACGTGCTGTCAGACGCGACTACTTGTGTGACGACGCGCTTTCTACGAATGTAGTAGGCGTTGCAGGGTGCTGTTGCATTACCGAGATCATAAGGCAGATAAGGATGTCACTCCTTGTCACTCCCTGGACGCGTCCAGAATGTCAAGATGGTTGCAATAGAAAATCAAGTATTTTTAATGCGACGCCCCTGGTAACTCAGGCGAGAGGTTTCTTTATCCGATTACTGAACGAATGAATACATCATAGAGCAAGACTACACGTTCTACATACAATGATTATCCCTTAACAATAAATATATCCAGGCACGCAACACTATCGAGGAATAGACGGAATGAAAACGCTACAACTCAACGAATGGTATCATAGATCTAGAAATGAAACATACTCTCGGTCCTCCTCCAAGATAGCCGAGCCAGAGGACTGTATTTTAGTCGAGGTAGGACTCCCAGCATGGAGGCTGGGGGGCGGCGTCGACACCACCGACTGTGACGAGCGTGACGATTTTGGTGAGAATAAGGCGCTGCTCGCTGAGGAAGATGCTCTGCTCCATCGGATCATCCCTCTACGCCGGGACTGACTCGTTGTCGCTTCTTCATTGAGCGCAGGGTCGGATATAGCGGAAGCGCTTGACGCCACTGCATGGCTCACACGGCTCTCGTTGCTTGTGCTGTAACTGTATATGGTGCACAGGTCGCTGGAGTTGCTTGATGAATATGTGGCGCGACTCGCTCTGTAAATGGGGCGCAAGTCTTATCAGCACTGGAGCTTATCGCGGTCAGGGCACAGCATGCCTTTTATCCACGCTCGTGACCTCAGCATCATGTGCCTGTGCGCCGTCCGTGGTGCCGCCCACGTCCCTCTCCTTGCCCTTGGACGAGAAACGATGCTTTTTAGACTTGCGTTCCATCTGCGACATGCTTTTCCGTCGCGGGTTGGATATATTCCCCGACCCGCCCCGCCCAGACGAGTGCTGTGCATGCGGGATCATTACCGTCAAACGCCGCACGGATGAGGCGCAGAGCACACGTACAATCACGTTCGCTTCCGCGTGGACCTTGCGTATCCGTTCCTCATACTGCGCCTCCATCGCATTGTGCTGGCTAATGATAGACGCCGTGAGCGGGTGAGTCTCTAGACTACTTGGCGACGTCGACAGTTGTATGTTCCCCGAGCCCCCCCGGCCGCTCGAAGTGAATTGAGTTTGTGACTGTGCTTGCATTTGCACTCCTTTACGCTCGGTGTCTTGGTGTACCGGGGCGACGTTGGTGAAAATGAACAAGGGTCGGATGTTTCCAGACCCGCCCCGCCCGGACGAAGCCTACAGTCGGTGTTATCAACAGTTGCGGAGGGTGGTGGAAATCCCAAAGACTGGACCTACAAACGAGTCTCGCTTCGACTTCGACGGCGATAAATACTCGGTGTGTAACAAGGCCATCGCGAGAACCTGGGCCATGTGAGAAGTGGACGCGTGCGTACAGGACGACGAGATTTCCAAGGGGGGGGGAATGTTCCTCGGAGAATTATCCGCTCCAGACATAAATATGGACCTTATATGGGACAGATCTAGATCTGCCCATGCCTTGATGCGATCGGATCTTTTATTATACACGCGATCTGTAAATCGTAAGCCAGGCGCCTGATAAGATGAGTCTGCAGCTGACCACGTTGAAGGACCCAGTAGGTTGGCGGCGAACACCAGCCAATGAGTGACGCACTCTTATCTAGAGCGACAGGACGCCTTATCGGCGACAAACTCAGCGGGCACAGGATTTTTTTTTTTCAGAGCAGTGAGCGTGCGTACCTGTCTGCTTGCTGTCAAGATCATAGACATGCGACAAGTGCAGCTAGGGAACTGTTCATATGTTGCAGGTTGACGGTAACTTCCTAGGTGCCACTAGTCACCAATCCTTAGTTAATCTGTAAACTTTGCGGCTTATCTTTGAAGAATGCTCAGGGTTCGCAGCGAAACCCGGTAGGGACAGGTTTGCCGTCAATGTGCTTCATTACCAAAAGGATGAGGAATGGTGATGGCACGTCCAAGTATGGGGAAATAGGCTTCTGTAGGACACAGCACTCCGCCCGGATCCAGCCATCGCGCCATATATGGTAATCACCACAAAGAGAGAGGTGAGTAATCGCTAGCGTAACGGATCGTGACCGCAGCTCGCCGAGGATATATTCATCGGCCGCACATGGTCTACCCAGTGAAAATGAACTGTTGATGTAACAAAATTTTCAAGAAACGAAACACGAGTCACTTTCTCAGAGTTCGGAACCGTGGCGTCGAGAGCGACAGCGCATGGATGGGAACACGCGCACCATTGCTGGTGGACCCAGTTGTGTGCAGGTTGTTAAAAGTAGATTCGGGTGGCGTACGCTATTGTGGCAAGGGGTCCATTGTGCAGAGATCGGATAGCATACGATGCTTGCTCGCCGGAGAGCGGCGTTAGGAAGCCCTGGCGACTCGAGAGCCAACGTCATGTATACGAACAGGGCTCGACGCTGGCTCACACGACCGGCTTCTACATGGGAACAATCACTGGAGCCGCATCCCGAGTTAGGGATAGACAGAGCACACGTACACATGAATCATTTTAGCTCAGGATCGCTCCATGCACTACATCAATATTCCGTCACTAAATGCTGGACGAGTTGGGGATATACTGCAGTCAATTGCATACATACTTCTCGATCTCTGCATGGTAGACATATCCCAATCGTCATCAAATAAGGAAGACGGCCTGAGATGTGGAATCGTACCTCGGATTGACAAGGTGTTTTTTTTTCAATCAAAAGCACCGTTACGTACTATCCAATCACAGACATTGACGGTAATCTGAATACAGTTGAGTTCCGGGAGCGTTATTTTTTTTTGTTTCCATTGGGTGTCCGGACTAGAATTGCCATGCTCAGGGATTCTGACGAAACGAGCGACGACTATGATGGGACCACGAGTACTCACCCGACATTTCTCAGATGCCGGTACGTGACCTCAGAAGGGGTATGGGAAGCATCTTTCATCAACGTGTGAGATTGCCAATACGATAGACTCGTCAAGAGGAAAAGCAGCCATCACATGCTTCTGGATTAATGCAGAAGTCGTAGTCTTCGGCATCTCGACATTAAACCTGAGGGACGGGACAGAATCCCACCCTTCTCTATAAGAGGTTACATCAGTTACGGAATAGTCGTGCACGTGACATAATCCATCCCTGACAATAGAAATGTATGTTTGGTTCTGAAGTGCTATCTGGGGTAAACACGGACCCTTCCAGGGTCTTCCTGGGACCCAGGGAAGAGGCCATACGGGGATGATAATCAATCGGCCGCAAGTAAACCAAACGTCGGTTCGCCGTCAGTTGACAGCACTGAATAACCAAGAGTGCGTGAAGTGGGAACCAGATAATGGCATGGCGACACGGCGGATGGAAGTATGCGGGGCACCATGACGATCATGTGCATCCAGAAGGTATGATATTTTTTGCGTCCCTAACAACGCTGGTTCGTCACTATGACCTGTGATGATGGGAACTTGTACCAACTGGTTGATATGGGGTGGGTACACAGTTGTCAACCCAACTGGAGCACACACCACAATACGACAACAGCTTGTTGCAATGATCATTGTTCATTTTCTGACTGCGCACTGGTGGGATCCGAAAGAGACAGGGAATGGAAAGGCGAGTACCGAAAGCCGCGAAGCGGCCATGAGAGGAAGCCTCCAAGTCCTCGGAGCGGGATATACACACGGCTGTACGAAATGGAAAAAAAAAACGCTTAGAGGTGAGAACAAGGTCAGACTTCAAATGCGTTATCTGCGCTATCTGCGAACCGTTTAACATTTATGCTGAGTGTGGACGAGGATGTGTGAAACAGGCACTGAAATGATTGACGACCCATTCTCACACAACGCTCGGGGGCCATCTGGTGCAGGCTAAACACTTACCAACCAGCGTCTTTGAGCAGGTCTTCACAGAGGAATGACCGACCCGCGTACTTTGTGGATAGCGATAGAACTGGCCACGTTCAACGTTCGATATTCAAGCTGTAGCGTGCGAAGGTCTTAGCGTTGGCACCGTACTTCTATGCTGTAAGTAGAAGCTTCGTATGGGAGCAACGCTGGCTGACATCGTGTGCACAAGTGCTGATAACGTGGAACCTTTAGCCTAGTACGTTGGCAGAGAGTGTGATTAGAATCGAGAAGTTGGTGGGAGAAGGGAAGAAGGCTTAGCGCTTAGTTCCGGTCTCGGCTCTTGTATGTAGTGGGGATCGTATGATTTTTTCTCCGGCAAGCTTCTGACTACCATCCTCGCTGCCTACGATGTCGACGGTAGACGCAGCGACCGCTATCGAGTCTCTCGACGAGTGTGGTAGCGCTGTGCGGTTCGAGTCTCAGTGCGTCGTCATCCCGGACTCTGCCCATCGTTCTCGGCGCCCAAGAGTCGTCACAAAGTCCTACGCGCTCCCTCTGTGGAGGAGACGGACGTCTTCTGACGGTCCTCCAGCCTCGGATTCGCCCTCCAAAGACGCCATTTGTGAGGAAAATCCATCTCATCTCGTCCTCCGGGTACCCCTGCCAACGTACGTCCCTGCCCTGTGACCGATCTTTATTCGTCCAAACTCTGTTGCAGTTTCTCACTCAAATCTCACCCGACTCGCCCCGCTGACCATTCCCCCCTCCCACCCTGTCTCGTCCACCGTCATCACCCCTCCGATCCCGGTTCTCCCTCGCTCAACCGACACCCTCGTGCCCCACGGAAAACTTGCCCCTCCCCATCCCGCTCGGACATCATCACCGTGCCCCTCCGTCCCTGTTGCGCAGCATGTCAGGCCGTCACAGACGCCGCACGCGTTGACGGCGACACCTGGCCCGAGCATTTTTCACGTGCTGCCTCGCGGCGTCGCAGCCTGAGCACGGACGCGCCACGCACCATCACCCTCGCAGGCAGTGTCGCCTCCACTTCCTACGGCGACCTCGGAGTCGCGATTAGCGTGGATGAAATCGACAAGCGGCGGCGCGCGAGTGACCTGGGTCCTGCGACGACCAGTCGGGACCTCTGGCCCGACGCAGACAAGGACGAGTGCGGAGCGCCACCGAACCACGCCCTGCCCAGCGTCCATGCAAACTCCCCACCGTCGCCCCTGCGTATGGCCGCGGCGCCCGCGACACCGCGCATTCCCGAAGAGGAGGACGACGAGGACGAGAACGAGCTGTTTCCACTGCCGTCTCCGAAACGCACTCCGTCTGTGTCGCCTGCGCCAAGCCTTGCCGGGTCCATCTCCTCGCTCGTCGTCCCGCCGCATCAGAGCTCGGGGACGAGCCCGGTGCCCTCGGCGTGCTCTGGGGAGTCTGCCCCGTCCACGTACGGGGGATTACTCGCGCCCCCGCCGTGTGCGTCCTCGTCCTCGTCACTGAGCCTCCCAGTCCTTCCTGGGTCCATGCCAGACCTGAGCGTGGAAGATCCGCCGCGGGTGCCGTCGCCCAGCCTCTTGTCGACGCTCCCGTCCATCTCTGGCCGGGATCGTTCACCATTGCTGGCTCCGACAGACGCCGCCAGCTATGACACGGAGCCATCGCCTGTGCCCGTGCCCGTGCACGAGCCGCACGCAAGCTCGCCACGCCTTTCGCCGCGTTTGCCGTGGCGCGCCAGGCGTGCTGCGAGCGCGCACCATCCCCAAGCTCCTACGGCCGCGGCGTCGCACCTGAAAAGGTCGTCGTTTTCAATGTCGAGTCCGTTGCAAATCTTTTCGGACGTTTTGCGCGGGGTGAGCGCGATCGGGTCTGGGCCTGGCAGCGTCACTGGGCCGTAAGGCGAACTGTGCAACCCACCCTGTTGCAAGAGATAGTTGTTGGGACTATGGATGCACAAGCGTGCGTGCATCGCACGCGACCATTCTTTTTTTGACTGCGTTATGTATTGATCATAGCCTCGAAGTTTAGTGTACCTTAGTCGAGCCTTGGATGTTACTACTTTACAAGTTTGCCTGCTTACAGTAATGCGAGGATTTGTGGTTACGTTGCTCACTGACTTTGTGACAATCGCAAATTTGCATGTGCGAATGCGAATCTCAATGAGTAGCAGAAATGGATGATCGTGTTGAATACATTTCTAACCAACGTACAGGCCTCGCAAGCAATGATACAGTAGATCCAAGACCTATGCGCTCTTGGGCAGTTTGATCTGGAATGTGCCTAAGGTAGACGGCAGGTCAGAAGCGAGTGCAGGGACGAAGGGTGCGAGCATACAATGAGGTAAAGATGTAATCTCTGTAGTTATCGTCCCGTGGTGTCCAATGCGAGCAAGAGCGCCACGGATGAGTCCTACGGAAAGCGCGACATACTGTTGGACACAAGTTCGACGAGGGAGGCAACAGCACGAGATGAGCTACATACTATTTTAGCACGTTTGAGGGCTTCGGGGCGGCCCTGCCACGAAGATATGCGGGAGATGGGTTTGAAGGTGTTGTCTTGCAGAACAAACACGCCCTACGCACGGCGCTCATCAGGCGAAGAAAGGAGAGGGTAAACTGGACGGACGCGGTGGTTCGTGCGGAGGTTGTCCACCTGCTTGTCCCAGCAGGCTACCCAGAACTCCTTGCAGATGAATTTGATTGCATCGAGGGTGTCGCCGAACAAGGGTCTATCGCGACATAATCTAGGCAGAGGCCGGTTCAGACGAAGGGCGAGACAGCAGAAAAGGCAGACCTCTCCACGAAACTGGCACCAACATGGAACCCGATGGCCTCCAAGCGCGTCCGCACGCCCTCGTCTTCATCGTCGTCCGCGGACGTTGGCTGTGTGCGCGACGACGTGCTCCCAACGCTGTCGCGGTGAGATTGGGGGGGTTTCGTGGTGGGCGGCGGCGGCGGTGGTGGGAGGATGCCTGCATCTGCCATCTCCTGCTCGATCTTTTTCGCGCGTGCGGCGGCTACGGCGGAGGATGCGCGGAGGGCGCTGACGGCCGCGATGAGCAGGTAGTCCATCGCGGCGCCATCGACGAAACGGACGGGCGGGTCGGCGAGCAGAGCGAGTTGGGGCGGGGCGGGGCTGGGGGAGTGCAGGGAAGATCGAGAGGCCATCTGTGGCTAAACCCGACCATGTCAGACCTGACTGTGCTTGTCTCGCCGACACCACTCTATCCTAGACAGAACACCACTTTCAATTTCGCCCGTCCAAGTCAGAATGATCTCGCTCGGCCAGTCATGGTCACGCTCGAGAACGTCGACCCGGACGAAGACCGCCCTCGCTCGCCCGTCGAGGTTTCTCCCCCCGACACGGAACTTCTTTCGCCTCCAAGAAGGACGCACAGAGCACCGAGGTATTCACCTCCACAGCGTCCTGCTTCCGTTCCCCCTCTGATACTCCAGTCAACTCAACCGGAGTCCTACAGTACACCACCCAGGCGCGTTTCTTCGTCATTTTCACCGTCAGACAGGACAGAGCTCTTGCACCCTCCTCCCCCGCTTTGTGAGTCCCCATATGTTTCTAGACATTCACTCTAATCTGCCTCTCAACGTAGTTCGTCCCACCACGTTTTGGCGAAAGACAAAACGGTCCGGCGTTGCTGGTGCATCGTATTCCCCATCATCGCATCTCATCCGTCGGTCTACCTTCATCGCTGCCGGCCTTTCATTAGACAAGCCTGAAGCCGACTTGTCTGCTCTTGGCGTCGAATCACGGGTGAAGTTCATAGTGCTTGGCCCCGACTATAACCCCCAATAGCGAGTCTCCCCACGATGTATATACGGTCACTTGGTACGAGACCCACCACTCTCCTCAAGCTGCTCATGTACCTAGGTCTCCCTCCCAGGCGTCGTCAACCAGTACAAAGTCAACCAAGCAATCCCATCGTTGCAGAGCACTTCATACGACTACTGGTGGCCATATTCTGCAGTAGGAGATGCGTCAACTTCTACCGCCACTTCCGTCACCATCCCAGACCTGGATACCAATACTGGCAGTTCCCCAAGCAGTGTCCCTACTCCTTCTGTCATCCGGATTACTGCGTTACCCCCGGCGACGACTTCAATCCAAGCGGTTTTACCAAAGCTTCCGTATCACCGCGCGGTTAACATACTCTATCTCGTTCCGTTGTTCGTTGCACTTGGTGTCATGCTTGGTACCATCACTGCCGTAATCTTATTGAAATGGCGACGTCGTTTGCTCCATTCTTCACCTCTTTTACCTGGTCCGCCGTATGTCCCAGCAGAAAATGTCGTCGATGGCCGTTTACCCTTCCATGCACATCCAAGTATGGAACAAGTCTCCCTTCTCACTGTCAGCACGCCTAGCAAACACACCGTTCATGGTTCGAGGTACACACCCAAACAAATTCCCGCGTGGAAGGCCCTCGACACCACCCGGTCGTCTTATTCTCGGTTGGCCCACATTCACACCATTATTCCCTCGAGTGATGGTGAACGGTTCACGGTGCTTACACAGGAAGATCCATTCCATCTGCCACCCAATGCGACAGCTGTGCGACAGTCTCCGAATCCATCAAACGACGTCTCCTTCCCAACGATACGTATCATACCCTCGCTGCCAAAACCCGTTTCCGGGGGTAATCCCCAGGAACAGGATACCGCTTTACCGAAACCGTTCCGGCGGAGCATGTTTGACATCCTGAAACTCAAAGGTTCTTCTG
>JBBPMS010000071.1:0-16952 GCA_038090435.1 Phylloporus scabripes | reverse complement strand
GATGGAAAATGGTATGCTACATTTGATGAACGAAGGGCATTGTCGATTTGATCAAGGGCAGGAAGTGAACCACCATACTCTGTCGGTATTGAATGACGGGATAGATGGTCAGACATGGGATGTCAAAAAGCGACAGGTGTACAGAAAGGGCTGACCTGCGGGTAATGCTTCTGTCGAGCAATAATTCAAAAGCTGAATCTTTGAAGGAAAGAATACGCGGGCCATAGCGGACGAGGGAAGGACACGCCTCGTGTAGATAAAGGATCAGCGTTGGATAGGCTATGGAAATCATAAAACATACTTCGCCACAGCCCAAGCACCTGAATGTAACCAGGAATAGTTGAGCAAAAGGACTGGCGAGGAATCACCTTGCATGTCAGTCACAGAACGAATCAAGTAGCTTACCCGCCGCGAGCATTCCAGGATATCGCTGAACAATGTCGGTCAGGAGTGACGAAAGAAGATTAAATTTCTTGTTCAAGATATCATTGTTGTAATTTCAGAACTTGACAGTCATGCGACTCAAGAGGGACTTCGACTTACAATGTTCTGCAATGAAATGCCTTCAAGGTCAACAAGAAGCAGGTATTGGAGCGGAAAAGAACCAGAATGGGCATTTCGATTAGAAATGTGTCGGAGATAAATGCGCAGACGTTCTACTTCTTGTAACAGTGCATTTTTGGCTGAGCATGTGAGGACTTGGAGGGAGGCGAGTTTGAGAAAGAGCATGGGGTGGCCCAGTGGATCGGCAATAGGAGATGGAAGGCAATGGAATATTGATGGGAAAGAGAGAAGCAGGGCGGGCCGCAGAACACGTATGCGCCATATCGAAATGGCACGGATCTGTTGCATGGCTAACGGACTGGTAAAGTTGTGATGCTGTAGGCACTGGGTGAGGGAGAGGGGATGCTTTTGGAACAAGCTACATACCCTCAAGAGGCGGAAAACGGATGCTGCGGACAGTAGATACTGAGAGCCATGAAAGCATTGAAAGACGAGGATAATCACTCACCTGCATCAGAGAGCCATTCCAAAATCCAGGTGATATCTTGTTCGGGAAGTTTGAGGTGATGAATTAGCTGAGGGAGCAGCTCATTGCGCAATGCGGCGAGGAGGAGAGAAAGCTCAGAGGAAGCAGAGTGGTATTGACGGCGGAGGAGGAGGTTGTGATCCTTTAGGATGCGGTCCATGAATCAAATTCCCACGAGCACAGTGAGAGATCGGCGTGCGGGAATTGGCGCGCCTTTTCCAAAACAGAAGCTGGCTGTAGGTCAGGCGTGATCATGATTCATCAAGACATCTCTCGAACACCATCAATCGACGCGGAGGAGTTCCCTATGGAGGTCGTAATTAATTCGTCCCAGTTCATATGGCCTGGCCATCCGATCTTACCTTGGACAAACTTCACTCCACCGTTTATACTAGTAAACGTAGGCATATTTTGTTGAAACTTCTGGTAGAATCATGGTCCACTATCATGAAGTCGTTTCTCGGACAGGCAACTGTCAGCCTGCGATTTCTGCCGCTGCCGATGAACACAGTGTGCTTTGCCTGTCACTTGCACGCCGTGAGCTGGGGGCGTTTGAGTCTGTATTCACTCTTCTTACATAGAATTCTTGATGTTCGAAATGCAGTGTTAGCATGCTGGGCATTGCTGGCCAGTCTGCTTGTCAGACAATGCGGAGGCAGGAGCACCTCAGATGTCCTGTCGAGAATGAACCGGATAGGACCTAAGGTAAGATGACAATTAAACTAATGTCTTCTGTAGATTTGCTCAGGGGCCAAGTAATTCGTTTCAAGATCTCGAGAACGTATGCCCATCACCTGGCATGGTCACATAATATATTTCTGAAGATCGTTGAAAAGAACTGATTACATCGTCTTCTTTGAATTGGTATGCCATCTTAAATGTGTACCCATACGTGCATGACAGCAACTTGTATGACTCTCACTTACGAAAACCGCGACAACTAGTTCCCATTCCCATTCCCATTGCCTTTTGGGAAGTCATGAATCTTGTAGAGGGTTGCACTGTCGAGGACGCTGCCGTTCGCGCTAGCGACAAATTCATGTGTGAGATGCGTCCGGTTGTGGAACGTTAGTCGGGACCAGCCATAGGTACTGTTTGCAACCAGTCCGCGTGAGCACCAGTGTGCGAAATAGATAAAATAAAAACATACTCATCCCAGCCTTTGACAGTGTAGTAGGGAATGGAGGTAAACGTGTCGAGGCCGTCATAGTGTCCTGCGGCGCCGTTGATGATATTCCAGGGTGCGGTCGGGTTGTCAAGGCCAGCAGGATCGATGGTGTCTAAGATGGAGAAAACCGGAGTCAGATTGATTTAAATCCCAAAAACATGACGATTGGTCACGTACAGTTGGCGATCGGAGCGTTCCGCTCGTAAAGCTGTGATGAGCCGCAAGGTCGGTAAGACAAGAATAATTGCGTCGTAGTCGGTGATACTCACGTGGACGTGTCCTTGCATGTAAAGGTCGACGCCGTACTTGATCATCAATGGTTCAAAAGCTTGTTGACAGGGCAAGCAGACATCCGCAGAGTCATTTTGAGCACCAACATACCAAGGCCGGTGCATTCCAACGATCACCCACGGTGTCTTTTCGCGGTTAACTGAGGCTAGATCTTTTTCAAACCAATCGTACTGCTGATTAGGATATCCAAAGGGGCCACTATTTGCTCCGGCGTCAAAGCCCCCAACTTCATCTGGCGATGGAATACCAACAGGGAGGTCGGTTTCGGTGTCGACCATGATGAAGTGCGCGAGGCCGTAGTCAAATGAGTACCAGAAATTGCCTACGCCACCTGACTCTTCTGAGGGCATCCTGAAATGGTTTACTGATCGAAAATGAATCAATCTCAGGTAAAGCAAACAACCACCGGTCGCACTCACTATATCCAGTAAAGTTTGATTGGCCTGGAACACACATGGAGGTGGTGTAAGTAATGTTGTGGACTGAATCCGTCGTTCCGCTGAGAGTAAGCTAGTTTTGAATATTGAGCACAAATTATGCGTTGAACGAGGCGTACCCATTATCACAGTTGGCCTATTGGGATGAAACCATTAGAATTGGCAAGGGAATCAAGGAGTGACTTGCCTCGTGGTTTCCTACAGCAACCATGTAGGGTTTTGCACTAGTGAGTGGCGTCATCTGGTCATAGAATTGCTCGAGTAAGACATTATAACCATCTACGACGCTTGTCATGTTTGGGATAAGACTGTCGTTGCCAAAGTATCCTTGCCAGCTCTCTTTTATAAAGTAATCTGCGTAGGCTATATCGCCAAAGTGAGCGATAAACTCATACGTGCTGGGAAAGAGTTGAGTAAGAGGGAAGATGCCAAAAGAAGGGTACATACTCCTTATTCTCAAGGAGACTCTGGATTGTGTTGAGGTCATGGGGGCCAAGTGGATTTGCCGCACCTCCATACGGCCCAACCTTGGTGCTGAGGCCGTCAGCACCCATCAATCCAAGATCAATGACAATCGCAACAGTGAAAGGTGTCTCATCACCAGCTTCGCGTGCAGTAATGAAGGTATCAAGGGTTCTGTATGCACATCCAACACAGTTTCTGTTGAAAGGAAGTGGTGAGACAACAAATTTGGGACATGCGTAGAAAGATACACAACTGGTAGGATGTACGGTACCAGTATTTTGTATCTGGTTTGAGTCCCGTGAGTTTGACGTGGTTGTCATACACACGAGAAGTAGGATAGGTGGTTGAGTTCCCCGTGGCAACGTTGGTGAGCATAGTGGGAGATTCGCCATACCACACCTGGGGAGTATCCAACTGGGCATGAGTACTCCAGCTAACGGTCATGCCTGTCGAACCAGCATAGGCAAGGCGTTGCTGGAGAGGTTCATATGGGTTGCAGGGAACGGTGCCAGGAACATGTACACCTGTGGACTCTGCGAGACATGAGAATGGGGTAGAGCTGTTGGTGAGGTCGATGAATTGAGCGTTGGTGATGGCAAGAAGGGCAGCCACAACTGCGACAAGGGGAGTGGCTCGGAGCGCTGTGAGCCGTGGCATAACGATTGGATCCACAGTTCAGTGGCTCAGTATCAGGGCGCAGGAGAGCTTAAATCCCACTCTGCAAGCCGTCGGCGATATGGCGGGGACGGACAGAGTGGGAAACCCCCTCGTCGGCTGGCGCTCATCGTCGCGTAGATCTCATCATCACTACAGACAACTCGCACGGAGTGTCATACCGTGAGTGCCGCTGCCAGGCTGGACGGTAGCCCATTGGTTGGCTTGTGTGCGATCTGCAGTTTGATGATCAAGGAACGTGAGTGGCGGAGCAACGAGGCACATGGAGCTGGAAATACTAACAACCTCAGTCCCAACCTACCATGGTGCTGGTACGCTCAAGCTGTGTTCTGATGGCACACGTTTGAATGCTTACACTTTCGACTCAGGTGCAAGATGAATTACGATAGTAAGTACCAGAGGCCGTAGCTAAGCTGATGAGCTCAACTCTATCGCTCTGCCACTATCTGGCTCGGGCGACTAGTGCTATTTTGTGCAGCATCAATAACAGCCATTACATTACTCATGCTGGGCGCTTGTTAGACTTGCACCTTACACTGCGACAAATATATGTGGGGGGTTATTGTCAATCAGCTTGAGTCTGCAACATGGCACAAGTGTGGAAATGGATTTGACAGTCGGATATACTTGAAAACTCCATCATTTACGCACCAATATCCTTTCACATATCCACATATGCAGGTGGGTTAGACAAAATGCAGTCGATGGCAGATGGTCCACTGTCGAGTTGGGTAACTGATAGTATGCATAACTGGCTGTTGCCATAAAAAAGAGTAAGTCCGGTTGGGCATTATGAGTTATATATAATCATGGGCGCCGTCGTACGATCCACGACGGGGTTCCGCATGCGCCTGCGGTGACGGAAATTTTTCAAGGAGAGCTGGGAACACCAATGGCGCCAGGAACTGAACCTGAACCCGTAGTTGAGGTGAAGGTTGATACAAGGATTATCCATCGTGCTTCAAAGTGATCAGCAGAGCGTACCACATCTAAGTGAGCTCGACTTTACACCGGACACCATGTACCAGTCCGAAGGCCGAATGTTCGAGTCCGTGAAGAGAAGATCAGATTATCAGTCATGAAGTAGACACATTATTTGACTGCCACCGCAACGTGGGTTTCCCTGGAAGTATTCAATCGACCACACTTAGAGCGCGAACAGCATGAATATGGTCAGCTGAACTTCAGATGGACAGATGTCATACATGGAGAATGCCCGTCAAGTTGAGTGTGCTGCAGTCACTAAACACGACTTCGCTGGTCAATACGGGAACCCATGAATATCTCACCCGTAGGAGATGGGAAGAGCCTGTGTGGAACTCGTACGTCGCGGTGGCAAGTGTCTTAGATCCGGGTCTGGCACTCGCAACCAATGATCCATTTTCTGTTGACAATGGTGGGAGTTTATGAGCTCTATATTTGACATAGACCATTTGTCTACATTTTCACTGGCAACTCGATCGTATTGCAGTGCTTTCAAAGTTTCGGTTGAGTGGGGACAGTCCAGGATACTGAGAAAAGCACGTGTTCCCATGATGAGTACAGGAACAGCCGGTGACGCAAGACTACTTGGAAACCTGGCAATGCGCAACAAAAGTCAGATGGACCCAAGAGATATACGAAGGATAGCTCGACGAACATTGCGGATGACTCGCTCGATTGGTAGGGTGTGTGCTGATGGTGAAGACCCCAAGCACACGTGATACCCCCAGACACCCGAATCGCAGCTCAACACTAGTCATGATCTCCTTCGCCGGGTGAAACACCACCTTCCACATCGCCGCCGCTGCCGCCATCGAGGAGTATAATTCACAGGCATGTCGGCCATTATGGGCTTCTTCAACTCCAAGTTTCCTCCCACAATGAACCCCCGAGACCGACCATCAGATCCTCTCTCTCGTCTCCGCTTTGCCCTCGAGACAATGCCTGGCTCGCGCAAATATGTATTCACCCCCGCAACTCGCGCAGAGATTCTTTCTGAACTTTACGATGCTTTCTGGGGGCCGTATGCCCATCTTTTCATCCCTCTCTCCAACTCCAGTCTCCCGATGCACGCTACTCTTGGCCAAGTTCAAGCAGAACTCGGTTTTGCAGGTGCGGGCTCAGATGATCCAGTGGTTCCTGGGCGTCCCTGTGGTTATATATTTACGAAAGGAGAGAGTTGTTTCCGGTGCAGGTGAGCACCCCCTACCTCCTTCCTATGTCTTCTTCAAGCTCCTTCTAGAGACTGTGCTCTGGATGAAAGCTGTGTCCTTTGCAGTCGCTGCTTTCGTGCCAGCTCCCATAGAGATCACAACGTCAGCTTCTTCATCGCACAACAGTCCGGCTGCTGCTGCGATTGCGGTGATGCCGAAGCCTGGCGTCACGACATCCGATGTCCCTTCCATCCCCTCCTTCACGATCCACACAATGTCCCTGATCATTCCGTCGCCGCACCTGACACAACCCCAAGAGTACTTCCGCGGTCCATCTCCGACGCAGACATCCCTCCTGTCCCTCACTATCCGCTCCGCGCTGCCTTCCCTTCAGAACTCAGGGACAACATGGGTCGCACAATCGGTTACGCCCTTGACTTCCTTCTTGACACCCTCGACTGTTCCCCAGATGAACCGGGCGTACCCTCCAATGAAGCCGATCTTCGCCTTCTGCCGACCGCCGACCCCATGCAGAAGGATCAATATTCTATCATCATCTGGAACGACGACAAACACTCATTCGACGAAGTCATTCAACTCATATGTGATACAACAAACCGAGATCGCAAAGAGGCCACGGCGATGGTGCACGCAATCGACGAACATGGACGCGAAATTATCGATATGAACACCAATGTCCCTCGTCTCTTGGAGATAGCCCAGATGATCTCTAAAATCGAGATTGGGGTCACAATTCGTCGCGCGTATGACACGTTTAGAGAGCAGGTTGTCGTGGTAATTATTGAGTGGCTCCTTGACCTCACCCGCAGCAGACTCGGCACAGATGCACTCATCATTCGTGAGGTCATCGCCGCAGAGCTGCTTTCACCTAGGCGGCGCGAAAGTAATATTTACGGTCCTGCATCCCACTTAAACGACCTCTCCGACGAGATATCCAACCCCTGCAGGATCGATTGGATGTTTTTATATCATGCCCGACTCTGGAAGAAACCGCGCATCAGCCTGAAAGAGATCTATGCATCCGTTCTCATGCTTTCCCACCCTCACAAACTCGCCATAGGTTAGACATTTTCCAATCAAACGTTGCATTCTTGGTAACTTAAGTCGATCCTTAGGCAGCCACTTCGCCACTGTGTATCCACGCATCGTGGATGCCTATCTTCTTGTGGACAGAGAAGCTGAGACGTCCATCAAGTACTTTGCTCTTCAGCTCTTTACCGTTCCATCCGTCGCGAGTCACATCGTACGGTACCACGATCTAGTCACACGTCTGCTCGACATCATCATCAACTTCTTCACAAACCAGATCGTCGAAAAACGTATTCGCGATGCTCCTGGAAACGCGCCAGAGGTTTCAGAGCTGGACGTGGATAGTTTTCCGTTCAAGTCCAAGCGGTTCATGCCGATCTTCAGTGACCTCCGCTACCTTTGTCACAACGAGCCAGTCCAACAGCTCATCGCTGGAAATCCCACTTTCATTCGCAAATTTGCTAAGGTGTGCCAGCTCTTCATGTGCGTTCATCCAAACAAGCGTGCGGCCACCAGTCACGTCGAATACGAAACAGACGCTTGGATAAACGTGTTCAACGTTACTCTTTCCCTGTCGCGTGTTATCAAGGTGTATGGAGAGGCTTTCAGTTGGGCGACACCTTCACAGCTCGTGGACGCCATCTCCATTGTTGCGCGGGATATCCTTTCGGTATGCAGGTTGGAAAATGATAAGCTCGACAAGACCAAGTTCTCGAAGCCGGCATACCACAACGTTCTCTTCGGTGACGTGGAATATACTGTCGTAGATTTTGACGTCTTAGACGGCTGGGTCAGCTTCCATCACTCATTACACTGGCTTCTGGCAGAGTTGTTGAAAAACGTCGACATCCTTTCCGAGGAGTCACTAAGTCGAGTCGGTGTCGCAAGCGTTAGGGACTTGTTTATGCAAATTGCAACAGAGGATGCTATTCTTACGCTGATCGATTTCCCCTTGCGAGGTAAGCTTCGCAATGTTTTCTTTCACCTTATGGGCTCATGTCAGGCGTAGTGCTCACAATGGTAGCTCAAATCCGCTCTGGACTATGGGTCCGCAATGGCTTTCCGATACGCGGTCAATTATTACATTACCGCGATTTCATGCTGCGCGAGCTGTGTTATGACCAAGACTTATTCATCCTCCAAACATCGCTTATTGTCCTCAACCCCAACACCGTCATCGTAAGCATCCTCGATCGCTTCAAGCTCCTTCAATTCTTCCGCGGGGCGGTAATCCACCCCTCGTACGAGGGCACGCAGCTATCCAGCATGGTTGAGGAAGTATTATATGTCATAATTACACTTCTGACTGAAAAGGGCAGTGCAACTAAGCTGCCCCTTCCGGTTGCTATTCGGCGCGAGATTATCCACGCACTTGCAGCGGGGCCGTGCTCTTATACCGACCTTGTGAAGCGTGTTGCCGAGCGCATGGCAGACGACGTTTGCTTCGAACACGTCCTCAGACAAGTCGCCAGCTTTAGAGCACCAGAGGCCACTACAGACATGGGTACCTACGAGCTCAAGGACGCTCTGTACGACGAGGTGAATCCATTCTATTACCACTATACTCGAAACAGGCGCGAGGAGGTCGAGGCGGCACTGAAGGCGCGGTTGAAAAAGAAAACGGGCGAGGCGGACCCTGTGATCGTGCCGAAACCCATCGGCATCGAGACGGGTCCGTTCTCAATATTGCCGTCGTTACTGGAATCCGAGGTGCTGCTTCAAGTGATCTTCTATGCGATTTATAACATCCTCGTGTTGACGGACGCCGCCGGGACCACTCCCCCGTCTGCGGAGGCTATTCTTGATCAGGCATTTCACCTTGTCATGATCGCGCTTGTGGAGCGTGCATCGGTGTTTAGCCATTTGTCGGCGCTCAAGGTGTTTGAAGATGACAAGAATCTGATTGATGTCATCTGTGCAATGGAGCATGTAGAGCATTTCAAACCTTACACTGCTCGACTTGGATGGATTTTACAGGAGATGTCCAAGTTTGTACCGGAGGATGTGCAGGCGCGTCGCAAGGTCGTCGCTGTCGCGGAGCCCGGCCTGGACGCGGAAACACTCAAGAAGCGCGCGGCAAAGGCGCGTCAGGAGGCGATCATGGCGCAGATGAAAGCGCAGCAAGCGAGCTTTGCAATCAACTTTGAGGACGTGGATGAGGATGAAGACGAAGAGATGGAGGAGGCCCTAGAGGAAGTGGTGCAACACGGCTCGTGTATCGTTTGTCAGGAAGATCTCAGCGATTCGAAGCCATGGGGTATGCTTGGACTCATCCAGCCGAGTCGCTTGCTCCGGAAACATCCCGATAGTCATGGTGCGTATCTCAACGAATTGATGGGGATGCCGTCCTCGCTCGATCGTCGTGCCTATCATCCATCGCTCCCGTCGACGTTCCCCCCTGTTGATGTGGATTACCATGAAGACGTCATCCAGTTTGGGCCCAATTTTGATGGGTTCCCGGCGCAGCATACGCGGTTCGGATTGCACAGCTCGATGTGTGGCCACATGATGCACATGGAGTGCTTCCAAGTGTACAATACATCCGTTCGTCAGCGGCATCGTTCGCATGCCACACGGAACCATCCTGAGAATATTCTTCGCAAGGAGTACATTTGTCCTCTATGCAAAAGCCTCGGAAATATCATTCTTCCTATCTCACGACCGTCGATGCTCCCAGCAACAAGCGTTCCATTCCCTGATTGGATTCGGGCGGTGGGGATCTCGATTCTCAAGTCCAAACCCGATACGGTCATGGACTCACTTCAGTTTCGGAACGGCACGGGCGAGTTTGTGTTCTGGAGTGCTCAAGATCCCAACTACGCGGTACAAATTCGACGGGGCGACACCTTTGAGGCCCACAAGATGTTGGACAGCGTGATGAACGTGGCCAAGATCGTCTCACAGCAGACGCGCCATCTACGAGACCGGCCAGAGCCCGATCCTGGCGAGAGGGGTTCGGGAATCTATTTACCGGAGGAGCTTATTGGGTACACGGTTGCCTCCATTGAGGTGGCCGCACGGGGGACGGGCGCGAGTGGAGGTGAGAACATTGCGGACGGCTTGACAGAAACGCAGATACGGATGGTACGATCTCTGCTCGGATGTTTGGCTTCTTTGGCGAAGATCGAGCTGGATGGACGACCGGATGGAGGAAAGGAGGCCATCAAGCAGGCCATCATGAAACGTTTGTTACCAGAATGGAGCAGAACCTCTCTCACGTCGTACTCGTATCCTCTACTCCTCCGTGATCCGTTCACTGTGCTCGTCGAGACGGCCGCCGTTGCCCCAGAGATGCTCCAGCACGTTCTTGTGCTGTGTTATTATGCGTGCCTGGCGCGCACCGTCATCGGGATGGTCTATGTGCTAAACAAGGCACGGACTTGCAACTCCATTCAACCCGTGTCGCGCAGTCATGCAGATCTGTTTGGTGACGTGCGGATGTTTTTCATGTCTGTCGTCCGACACTCGCCCGTGTTTGAACACACTGCGACGCTGGTGTTCGAAATGTTTGGTGAGGCTCGGATCGAGAAGCTGTTGTACGCGTTCACCTTGCCTTTCCTTCGACGTGCGGCCATTCTCTGCCGTTCTATTCTCCCGAATGCGTATGCGACCTCGTTGTTGGGTGGTGCAGACGATAACGAATACCGACGTCTTCTTACACTGCTGCATATTCCCCCATTGTCGGACCTACCCAACCAAGACACGCTACAGAACGCGCTCTCGGGATGGTGTGCGCACTATGGACATTCTCATGCAGCGTCGCAGCTCAACTGTGGCGTCGTTCTGGATTACCCCGCCGTCTACCGCCTCGCGCGACTTCCGATCGTACTCGATGATTTGTTCAACGGGCGGGACAAGATGATGCGGTGTGCGCGGTGCAACACTGTACCGACCGATGCAGCGATTTGTCTCATATGCGGTGCCACCTGCTGTATGCTCAGTCACTGTTGCATAGACGTTGATTCAAACGGGCGAGGGGAGTGCAATATGCACATGCGAGAGTATGTTGTTTCATTTTCACCTCCCAGAGCATGTTTGCTGATTTCCGCTTGACGATTTAGGTGTGGTGGTGCGGTTGGCTTGTATTTCATCGTCAAGCGGTGCTCATTATTGTACCTGTACGCCAATAATGGATCCTTTACACAGTCGCCGTACCTAGATATACACGGTGAAGTGGACGTTTCGATGCGGTACGTTTTTCGTGGCTTTGTCGGGAGTGCGTCTGATTGCCAGTGTTTCTTTTTATAGACGGGGACGAAGACAATACATTCACAATCCACGATGGGAGGAAATACGAAAGATATGGCTCAATCATGGCATTCCGACCGCGGTTGCACGTAAGCTGGAGAGCACAATGGATAGCGGTGGATGGGAGATGCTGTGAGCGCTGGACTTCCGATTACTGTCTGAATGTCTCTCCTCTGCCTGTATTCTTGCAAAACATCGTCTGAGCATGCAGCTCTTCAGTAAGCGTTTACCAAAAACCTCCCAAAGGGTCCAGGACTCTACACAATTACTGATCTAGGCTGCCTTCCGCTTGCTCCACTACTAGGATTGCAATGTCAGCTCAACGGTCGCTGTATTCTGATCAGCTTTCGCTGCTGGATGGTTTTAGGCTCGCTGCGTGGGGTAAAAACCCCTTCATAAAGGAGATTACTCGCAAATCCAGTAAATCCCGCCCGGACTGCACCATTGAATGCCTCGACTTTGGCGGGCATCTCCTCGCTGTGCGAACCTTTTGCTCTCTCATCCTCCCGGGCAAAGTTGTTGTGTTCCAAGAATATAGTGGATTGAGAGAGACAGGTCCTTTATACGGTCACCCCAAAATCTGGACGTTCTCCGATTCCGGTGATGTTGCTCTTGAGCCCACCTTGGCTTTCCAGAGTTTGTGTGAGGAGGTTCGAATCTTCCAGAAAACTTCTCCTGCCAAACGGGATTGGAAGGGGGCGGACAAAGCAGTGCGGTGTTGATCTGTGCGCCATAGAGGTTCCCTCCTATGAAGAGATTGAGGATCCGGCGTAAGTTGTGTTTGTCGTCGTCGTGCAATTATCTGAACTGTGTCCTTGGCGTTCTTTTGGGGAAAGATGTGAAACTGGGCATGAAAGCTTGTGCCACGGAGAAATGGGGTCCTGTGCCACGCACTTCACCGCTGCTCACTGAGTTATTTTCAAGAGAGAAGGTCCTCGAACGGAAAGTTGCTGATGCTGTCACCATGGCCACTAGGAACCCCAGTGTCGTTTTGGACGCCATTACCCAGCCCAACAGCTCGACGATCCAAGGGTTGTCCACTGTTTTCTTCATCTGCCTTGCATCCAAAACTGAGCGTGAGATTACTTTTGTATATATCCCCACTCCCTGGCTTGTTGACCGGCTTGTAAAAGGACTTTTCCGCCACGACGAAACTAAAAGGGCCGATTTTTTCTGCATCATGAGCCCCCATAGTCAGTCCCGTTCGACCTCCGGCAGGATGTATGTTTCGGTTGTCCATCGTTTTTTTTGGCTGACGGACAGAATCTCACCATTCATTGATCCAGCGGAGACAGAGAATTTATAGGCCCATGACCCTCTCCACACTCTGCCGATTCCGGTTTGCAGAAGCTACAATCGTCCGTATTATTAGCTCCCTACCACCTCAAATTTCCTGGTATTGATGCTGCGATCATCACTACCAACCATGTTTTTGGGCTTCAAGTGACCCATCTGTTCACACACCGCTCTCCTACCAAGTGTCAAGACACATTGCGGTTAAAATTCGCACCAGAATCTCCTATGAGAGTGGTCACGGTTTACAGTTTTGTTTGTTGGCCGTCGCGACCAACAGGCGTAATCTCTTTTTAATCAACATGCTGGAAACGCGGAAGCGGGGGGAGGGGGGTACTACCATACCGGTTGGTTGGCTTATTGTTCCTCTAGGTACCGATGGTTTCCAACTTCTCTTAAGTTGTGAACTTGATCGTAGGGGTCTACTGATGTACATACGTACTTTGTACGCAGGAACTGACTCCTGATAGGGACAAGGAGGGAAGCATGGAGGATGGGTGGGGAGAGTGTGGATGAGTAGGAGGTCGTGTGGTCGGGCTGTCTGACAGCGTGATGTTTGACGATTACGAGACCAGAGTCCTTTAGGAGGTGAGTCGGTGAATTTCATCAAAGCAAGCCTGGGGGCGAACACCCTCCAATTGCTGTGACGGTAAACAGTTTTAACAAGTACTTGTTAGCGTGCGCGTGAGTCGGACCTAACGAGCGAGCTAGTGAGCTCCAGTCGAATATAATGGACTGTATTGTTACTGTACCTAACGAGCGAGCTAGTGAGCTACAGGTACAGTAAGTATATGTTATGTTGTAGGAATAGAACGTAGTGCTTACCTCCAGTCGAATATAATGGATTGGAGGAAAGCGCGTACGCGAGGCGAACACGTAGGGTATCGTCCGAGCGTACCAAATAAGGAAAAAAGTAGAAAAATATAACTACTACGAACGGCTGTATCTCCAACAGTACTAGGTGCGTTAATGCGAATCCACAGACGAGACACGTGTGCTGTGATCAGTAAGACAATGAGCAAGCGATGACGGTCGAAAGAAAGACGGGTGACGCGTTGGGGGATGTTTCAGCCTCCTACCCGGGTCAATCGCACGCTATTGGTATCGTCACGCGAAAAGCAAGCAAGCGCCCTGGGTGAGATGGAACTACACCCCGAGCCCACAGCGATATCCACAATGCTGCATGCTGTTAGCACATATGCGGGGATCCTGAGATCGGATCGAGCAATTTGTCGAACGCGGAACGCACGTGAATGACATTACAAGTACTGTATACGGCGAACTGACGGGAGCAGAATTTGAACAATTTTTCCTAGTCAGTGTTCTCTACACCGTGCACATTCTTTTTATGCCGACCTGAATGGCATCCGCCTCATCGTCATCATCGCGGGGCCGTCAGACACAAGCTATGCATGTCATATTGATGTCAGCGATCGAAAAAAGCGCAAGTAATGCTGCTGGATCCTAAAACATCAATTCATTTCCAGGAATCCAATGGTGATACAACAAGCCTTCCATGTGTGAGTTCATCTGAATTTATGCTGTGGCATGAGATGTGGACGTAATATAACCACCGTAGGATCTGTGGATTTCACTGTTTATTTTCAGGGTAGGTGTGCTCATCTCCGTTCTCACGAATAGCTCTGGTTCGATGTCGCTGGATGACCAAAGGCCGCTTCCCAATACACCGATGACTAGCCAAATCACTTTTTTTAATAGACAATCGATATGGTGCTGTTCTCTCGTCCTTGTATAGTTTCTGGACGGCGCAGGCAGCAGCACATGCAAGTTCGGATGCCGCACGAAGGGATGCATATGGCTTGATTTTAATGACCAGGTTGACACGCTGATCGTCAATGATCTCACTCGCACACCAGATCGATTGTTGGTATTCTACTCTGTGTTGCTCCCTGCCGTAACACCATTTTTACTCTCGCGATTCAGCGAGCGTAACAGCCAATGGTGTAAACTTGGAGCGATGAAAGGTAACAGGTGCCTCATTTACCCTCTTCTTAACAGAATAACCTCTCTTGAACGGATATCCGGTCATCGTCATCTCTCAGACGGAGGATGCAGTATTTCAGACGCCGTAATGCGAGCTCTGTGCTGCACGGCTGTCCGACTTGGTTTTTGGAACATCGTTTGCACGCTGTGGCATGATGTTCAAGTTGATGCGTTTTCTCCTCGCAACCGCAGAAAAGCAGTCTCGTTTCATGCTGTGTCATCGGGTCCAAATCGCTCATCGGCTGCCTTACGCCGAAGGGTTGAAATTGCACGCAATGCGCAGAACAATATACCAGCGGATCTACTCACGACTCTTCGTCCTACTTGCGGGCGCTTAACACGGTGCATGCTTTTGTCGGGTGATTCCTGGATTCTGACTCAACATTGGTTTGCGCTATGCCACCAGGTCCAACTCGCCCAGACTTTCCTGGACATTGCAGAGTCGTTGCGAAAGCCAAGAGGGCACTCGGATGCATTTATATGGCGTGCCGATCGCTATGTACTCCGATTGATGTTATTGGCTTGTACTACTGACTCTGAGGGTGCTGCAAGATGGCTGCAGAACGGTATTAAGCCTTTATGAATGACGCAAGTATGATGTTGGAAGGAGGAGTGCGGCGAGCTCGTCATGTGTCACAGTGGGACCCGAACACCATGATCTAGAACAGAGCCACGACAGCACCGGCCACGATTCCCCCAACCATGGCTACACGTGGCCAAGCGTCTACCATCACACGATGCGCCTCGTTCGCGCTCGTACCCGTGCTTGTGCTCGTCGGAGTGCTGGACGTCGTGACGTTTTGGGTCGTGCCCGTTGGGGACGGGCTCTGAGTCACAGAAACACCGCCTGCCAAAGAGGAAGAACGGGACGGGTTTGTCGCGGTGGATGGGGTCGCGGCAGCAGTGGAGTGAGTGCTGGAGAGGGTCAGGTGGCGTGGGTGGCGCTGTGGCGCGGCACTCACATGGGTGTGACGGATTGACGAGAAGCGGCCGTGGAGGCGCCGTGACTGAGACCTGCGAGGGTAGTCAGCATTGCAAGGCGGATGGGTTTCATGGCGGTCGTTGATCAGCTTGGTAGCGCCTGAGCGGCGCCTCATTTGGAGCGTGTGGCATCAGGCGTCAAAGCGTTGAGATCGATTTTCGGTTATCCGACTTTATCAAGGCCAAGACTGGGAACCAACGTCCAGCTGCTCTGCATACAGCTCGCCAACTCTAAACAGATAACTGGGACGATTCTTCGTGCGTACCGAAAAAAAAACAGAGTATACCGAACAATGTAATGGACCATAGACAAATGTACTATCTGTGACAAGTACGACAATCGTGACCTAGAGTATTTCGATCGTGCTGATATTGTCCATCAAGTCAGTCAACCAAACCTCTTTGCGAAACTGAACCATGATCAAGCTATCCGCTGCGACGCGCTTATACTCTGTACGCGAGACCCGTTGAAACAAGAGCGCCCCAAACGGTTGTTGCAGACGCGCGATCAACCGGAGTGCTCGTGTCATCAAATCAAGGCGAGGGTACCACGAGTAAATTCTTGGTCGAGTAGAGGGTGGATCCATGGATGAACAAGGTAAAGTCCGTCCATCATGCCCAAGTCGCTTGCCGTCTTGATCTCTATGTCGCCAAGCAAATCCGTCGCCGCGTGATATGTCTGTGCATCCAGTCCTGACATGCTGACGTCAGTGATGGGAGAAACAATTCTGGGAAGTCGTAGTCGACTAGAAGCAACAGTGGGAGTGGGAGCTTGTTCAGTTCATTGTATAGTGTCACAGCGAGGGAGGGGTCAGGCAGAGAGAACCGCAATTCGGATACCGTGCGATCCAGCTAAGCAGTCTCCGTGAGCGGAATATGAGGTGGAATAAGCGGGTTGTAGACCATCAGATTCAAGGGTAGACAGCTATTGTATTCGTTTGCAGTCCCAGGCCAGGCCAGAATCGTCGAATCGCCTGTCCCAGTTAGGACATACTCCAACAGACGACCAACCGCACGGGTACCCGTACCCTCGCCATATATGATGGGAATAGATGTGTTAAGGATGCCGAGTAGCGAATACGCGATGTCCTCCACAAGCGTCGTTTCACGCATCGAAGCCAGATACAGCTTCTCTCGAATTCTATCGAGTCCAGGTTGAAGGATAGCCACCTGCT
>JBBPMS010000070.1:62951-76842 GCA_038090435.1 Phylloporus scabripes | reverse complement strand
CCTTGTGGTAAACATGTGTAACTACGTCATGGGAATGGAATGTGATAGAACATGGGAGAACACTCTGTAATATGTGCAAGGACAGTCTAGAATCGTGAAGATGTGAAAAAGGAAAAGAAATCTTACACCTGCTAACGACACGATGGCCCCTCATATACGCATCTCCACAAACAGCAAACATTTCCATCGTGTGACAAGAGTTCTCTCTGACCTCCTTGACAGCCTCGGGTACCCACATGCATACATTGGTGGGTTTGCTTGCACGGCTTTGGGTAGCGAACGGTCTACACAGATGAGTACCCACCTTTTCAGGACTCAGACGCAATCACTCAAAGTGAGCTAATGTGAATGATAAATGAGAATTCCAAAACTAAGGAAAATACATTGTACAGATCAACTACTTATATAGTGGTAGCCTTGTGGCTAACATGTGTAACTACGTCATGAGAATGGAATGTGATAGAACATGGAAGAACTTATGTGATATGTACAGGAACAGTCTGGAATCGTGAAGATGTGAAACAATAGGAAGAAAAGCCTTACACACCTGCTCAGAGGTGACCAAGTCATCTAATGCCGACTATGTCTAGCTACGATATCGACCTGCTTATCTCTCTAGATGACGCAGAGGCTCTAAGAATCAAACTTGCAAGCATGGACGGGCGCTTCGTTCTTTATGGCCATAGTTTATATTACGTTCAGGCAGGTTGCGTGACAGGGAGCGACCGATTGCTGCTCGACTTACAGATTCTGAACGACAGGAGGCCCTACCGGAAGGGCGAGATGTGCTGCAGCACCTGACAGAGAGTGTGGATAGCGTCAAGATAGAGACTCTCCGCGGTGGCGCCATAGGCCTTCCGAGTACACCGCAACCGCTCTACATGGTCCAGGGTCCACATGGAAATAGCAAGTGTTCACGCATTTCGACTTTGGAGCATTGCTCTAATAATGACAGACATCCCGATCCTCCATCCTTCTGTATTGATAATTACAAAGTTAAAGCGATGGGTTCAAAATTGCGATTTCACCAGGCCCAAAATAATGCAACAGCGTTCGAACGACGAACAAGATCTCTTTCTACTAATTGACTGGATGCATCAGAGGGAAATAAAAATTAATTGTGAAGGATACCAAGGAAAAGGCAAGGAACAGGTCAGGGGTTACCTCAGAGAGATTCGCGATGCGTGTGCTTCAGGCAAGGGAAATGAGATCCTGTTGGATAGGCTGATGTTGGTCACAAGTGAGGAAGATTGGTTGTAAAGGTAGTAGACGGAGGAGGCTGCCATTTCGGATTTACTACTGCTTGGAATACTTGTCATTTGCATGTATGATGCGTTCTGTTTCTGATCTCCTCACAAGCTAGTTGACTGAACAGCCTTTCAACGATGCAATGATAAATGAAGATGTTAGTGTGTGGTTAAGAATTAAGTCATGATAATTGAGAGATTTACATTAAGCGACGTAAGACTGAAGAGAGGCAGAAGGATACCACAGATGGAGGCAACAACTGCCTCATGGTCATCGCATTGTCGTCGTCATTCGTTGAGACGAGGACGAGGGCGAGGGAAGGACGAGACAAGATGAGGCGAAGGCAACGAGGGCATAAGGCGGTCCCGACAACAACAAAGACGTGACAACAGCGATGTCGCAATTATCCATGTTATTTGCAGGCTGAGGAGAGGCAAGACGTGAGAGTATGGGAGCAGGGTCATTGGCCAGTTGTAGACGTACGTCGGGACCGTGCGAGGTTAGTGTTGGCACTGAACGTAACTTCTCAGTAAAGTTACATACGTTGTTCAAATGTTCACTCTGCACGGGAAGACGGATACCGTATTTTTCACACCTCACGATCCTTCCCGGCATTTTCTCTAACCTCATATTGAATGATGTCCCGTCGGCTACGATCAAAAGGTATTTGCCTCTATTTTTTTTGGCAGGGGATGAGCTCTAGTTACAAGGTTGCGTTCACACACCATTGATCGAAGTAAGACTCACAACAAATTCAGGCAAACGCACTCGCTCATGACATACCAAACATTCGCCCTACGCAGCGCGAGCTTCCGAATGGATCCCTTATCTTGCACTTTGTCTCTCCTCTCGGTACAGGGGTTTGCGTGGCCTGGGCTGGTTTCGATTCGTTGAAACCTGGATGAAATGTTTCCCCGTCAGAAGGGCAAAGGTCGACTGCCTGACGAAACTTGCCTGATGTACTCCGAGTCCCATCCCTATTTTGTCGTCATACCCAAGTATCTGAATCGCGCGCCGCCCTGCATGATACTGCCGATGTCGCTCATGCACCATATAATGGCATGCCAACCCACGGATGCAACACCGTTCACATACAGTCCGCTCGCCACTACACTGCGTTCCAAAAAAGAAAAACAGGGAGGATGAGACGAATGGAATATAGCACAACTCCAAGCCCAAAGCGGCCAGACGCACCTTTACTTTCTGCACACGACATTTATCACACACAAGCAGAGTTTAGGCTCGCGTTCGTTCGGGCGCTTTGTAAAACACACCTGTTGTCGGATCGAGTGAGCCACGGAGTATGCAGTGTGGTGCCGCTGAAGAGGCGTCCGAGTTGGACACGGACGGGGCATGTGCGCCGATGGAAATTGAACGTGATAGAACGTTGACGCAGGATTGGGCATGTCAAGTTTGAAAGGCAAGGCGAATTTGCAAATACCCAACTCTCTTTTCGCCCGACTGGAGTTGGCTTGGTTCGCACCTCTTGCATGCTTGATGGCCAGCCATGATGTCAGCGCACTCGCGCTCGTATCCCGCTGCTTGGCCGGCTACGGACCGTGCTCATCCTGAGGGACGTCCCGGACGTCGCTATTAACCCCTTCTCCGGTTTTTGTGAGTCCTTTGGCAATGCATGATCTTGGGTTAGAACACTGACGTGTGGTATAGGGAA
The DNA here is from genome assembly GCA_038090435.1 of Phylloporus scabripes. Taxonomy (NCBI): domain Eukaryota; kingdom Fungi; phylum Basidiomycota; class Agaricomycetes; order Boletales; family Boletaceae; genus Phylloporus; species Phylloporus scabripes. Next base: position 73,922 of record JBBPMS010000070.1, on the reverse strand, counting down.
TGACACAGTCATGGTTTTATACTCTCAGATCCCGCAGAATGCAAGCAGCGTGTCGCTGAAGGTCAAATTGATTGCGAGTGACAGGAACACACTTGCTGACGCTTTCCCCAGTGTTCAAAATGAGACTACCTTACATACTTCGTAACGACCGCGGTGGACGTCGATAGATTCCTGGGAAAGGCTACAATCTGAGCATGATCTTAGAGTAAACACCATCAGGATTGAAAGGACTTTCCAAAAAGGAGGATAGTCAACTTGACTTTGTATACAGCAAGCAATGAGACGACTTTTTGATAACACGAGGCTGGGTCAGGAAAGGGTGGGGGAGCTTGGGTGAAGAGGGTCGGGTGCAGGCAGGTGGGTGTATTTGCTGAGAAGGCCGAACGAAAGTAGAAAGTGAAGGGAACGGTGGGAGGATCGGTTTTCCCCTCCATCCGACGCTCGTGATTATTTTTTTCATAGGGTCCGTACGATGCAGTAGATGTAGTATGTCACGATCTGTATGTTCTCCGTGAATCGCTGTTCACATATGTCAATCCCTGAACCGACACCTTGGTTTCCGGCACCTGACGAAACTCTGTGGTGCTTGCAGGGTCAGAAGATGATTGTAATGGGTTCTGTGGAAGCAGTCCTGCCCGTTCTTCATTTAGGAGAAATTGGAACATCGCTGATGTTTAGGTCCCAAGTCCGCAGGATAGAATGTGCCATTTTGGTAGGCCGTGCGCTTTGTAGCCGAAGAAAGCAACACAGGTTTTTGAGAACGTTCGCCGGTGTTTTCGCGGACCGGACGTAACCTGTTACCTTCGGCAATGTTCAAGACAGCTGAAACGGTTTCGTGACTAATACCGTGGATTCTTTTCGAGAACGTTCGACGGTGCTTGGGCGGAGCAGAAGTAACCTGCTACCTATACTGGCAACTGATGTGATTTCGTGAGTAGTATCCGGATATGGTCAGTGATCAATGAACGCTAAGCGCTATCGATCAGTCAATGCGTGTGAACGCATCAGAATCTTTTCTCGGTTTTTCTACCAGAGTGTTCGTGTCATCGTCTCTGGCCCGGTGCACTGGACTGGTAAAACGAAATGGGGTTAGTATTTTCTTTTTCTTCATCCTGTAATGGCTTTAGCAACATAGGTTTTTGAGAACATTTGCCGGCATTTTAGTGGAGCGGGTGCAACCTGTTACCCTCCAATGGTCATGTCCGAGATAGCTGAAATGGATCGTGACTTGTGCCATAAATTCTTTCTGAGAACATTCAACGGTGCTTGTGCGGAGCAGAAGTAACCTGTCGCCTTTACTGGCAACTGATGTGATTTCGTGAGTAGTATCCGGATATGGTCAGTGATCAATGAACGCTAAGCGCTATCGATCAGTCAATGCGTGTGAACGCATCGGAATCTTTTCTCAGCTTTTCTACCAGAGTGTTCGTGTCATCATCTCTGGCCTGGCGCATTGGACTTGAACACGACACTGGTTGGTAAAACGAAACTCAGGGGTTTGTATTTTCTTTTTCTTCGTCCTGTAATGGCTTTAGCACCACAGGTTTTGAGAACATTTGCCGGCATTTTAGTGGAGTGGGTGCAACCCGTCACCTTCCAATGGTCATGTCCGAGACAGCTGAAATGGATCGTGACACGTACCGTAAATTCTTTCTGAGAATGTTCGACGGTACTTGTGTGGAGTAAAGTAACTTGTCACCTATACTGGCAACTGGAACTTCGTGAGTAGTGCCCAGATATGGTTGATCAATGAACGCTAAGCGCTATCGATCAGTCAATGCGTGTGAACGCATCAGAATCTTTTCTTAGCTCTTCTACCAGAATGTTCATGTCTTTGTCTCTGGCCTGGCTCGTGGGACGGAGACAATACTAGCATCATGGAACGAACAGAAGCGTGATAATCCCTCATATTCCATTTTTTGTCCATTTATTAGAAGTGATATGTTGATTATGAACTCTTGTAATACTATACATAGGATCAGCACGCTCCTGATATTTCTGTGATGAGCTAGCGAGATGATGTAGTAGGTCCGACGTATTTGTTTTTCATCTTGCATGCAATGATCTTATACTGCCACTTTGTTGTGCCATAGCTAAAGGCGAGCCTTGAGTGAAATTAATCACTCGGATTCAGAACGTTGCGGCAGTAGGACCGGGGCAAAGGCCTGAGCGAGGGCAGAGTCCCAATGAGAGGTGGTAGGGTCCTGGCGGAGTGGCCGGCAGCCTCGTGGGTAGTAGTCCGGATATATTTGGGGATCACTGTTATTTTGAATTACTTATGAATTCTGCGTTAGCTTTCCGTTTCTGGCTACAAAACTAGCTCGAAACACGTACGGGAAAGCCTAAGGCGGCATGGCATCTCGCGTGCTGGTCGACCCCGGTTCAGGTTCACATTAGCAGGTATTGACACCGAAAACGTATAAATACCAACCTTGTCTATCCGTTCAATGCACCTTCGAGCAACTCAGGTGATCAACAATGGCATCTATCACTAACGGTACCTACTACATTCAAAACGTTGCATTTCCACAATCCGTTATTAACCTCAGTGGTGGTCTCCCGTACGGTACGATCAATGGATGGCCGCATGAGGTCTCTACTAACCTGCAGGTGTGTACGGATTGTTTTTCTTTATTTGTGGCAAGGGTTAATTGGTCATCCTTGGCTCGATAGTGGATCGTCAATAACCTCGGCAACAACCAGATCACTCTTGAGAATGCCACTGCTCGTGGCTACTACCTAACTGTGGACTATTTTTTCAAGGTCGGTTCGCCGAGGGTGTCGTATATGTAGAACCAGTGACTAATCAGGATCGATTCGGTGATTCAATAGGCCGCACCAGCCTTTGGTTCCCCAAACTCAACCTACTGGACCGTTACAGAAGTTACTCCGGGCGTATATTCGTTCGTTGTCCCATACTCAGAGCATATCTTTTCTCCGATTGACATTCTGGTATCCCTCCTCCAGCCTCGCAGCTAATGGTTTCCTGTTATCCCTGAGTGAGGGTGGCATTGCTGCGTCGGTGAGATAGGCTTTGTGCTATTTTATCTGCACGCAGACCTCACATCGCATTACAGATTTACATTACTCCCCAGACCGCGTCGGGGCCAGGGACAACAGAACAGTGGGAGTTTGATGGTGCTGGCCAGTAAACGTGGACCGGCCCGCCACCACTCATTGGCACTTCAAGTCGTTTGGATGCGTATCTCGTTGCGTTCTCCTTGCCATGTCGAAAAAAAGAAAAGAAAAAGAAAAAAGAAAAAAAACTATTAAAAGAAAAGAAAGGCTTCGAATGTATGTAGGATATTGCAGCAGAGTGGTTTTGTGTTCGACGTGAATGGAATAGTGTTTGTACTGCGAGTAAAGTATTATCGCCGACTCAGTTGATCAAACAAGCGTATGGTGAGGATGAGGACTACGGGATTTTCGTGGTGAAGAGCGGACATGTCACTGTCAGACTCCCAGGCCCATTTACAAGTACATATTTCTACCTGATCGACTTGATCAGACACCCCCATTTCTTGGCGACAATACAGTCGCCTTTCTACTTACGTTTGGGCTCAACCGAGTCATACGATGGAAGTTACTTCGCCTCTACAGTAACACTACCACCCCGGATAGTTGTAAAGACGGCCATGCGGGGATAAGGTCAATAAGGTGGCGAGATCGCAAAGTCTACCAAGAACATATCTATGTCCAGACACCTTTTCCATTTGTGCCAAAATCTTGTCGACGACTGTGACTCGCTTTAGAGTGTATCCATTTCTCCCGGGTATCCACCGGAAGAGTATAAACCAATAGACAATTGAACGCCCATCAATCCAACAAAGAGAGCAATAACGACATGACAGTGAAGAATATCAGTTCAACTCACTGCACTGAATGATTGAACACTCACATGCATAAACGACAAGTAACGTCTCAGGCAAAATCGAGGACCAGAGCAAGAGAATAGTCTTAGACCCCGAGGCGTATATAAAGAATGCGCAACCTGACATAGAGTATGTATAGCGTCAAAACAGACACTCCTCGGCGGCGCCATAGGCCTTCTGAGTACACTGCAACCGCTCTACATGGTCCAGGGTCCATATGGAAACAGCAAGTGTTCACGCGTTCTGGCTTTGGAGCGTTGCTCTTATAATTACAGAAATCCCGATCCTTCATCCCTCTGTTTTGATAATTACTAAGTTAAAGCAATGGGTTCAAAATTGCGACTCCACCAGGTTCAAAACAATGCAACAGTGTTTACAAGATCTATCGACTGGATGCATCAGAGGGAAATAAAAATTAATTGTAAATGATACCAAGGAAAGGCAAGGAACAGGTCAGGGGTTACCTCAAAGAGGTTCGTAATGTGTGTGCTTCAGGCAAGGGAAATGAGACCCTTCTGGATGGGTTGGTGTTGATCACAAGTGAGGAAGATTGGTTGTAAAGGTAGTAGACGGAGGAGGCTGCCATTTCGGATTTACTGCCGCTTGGAGTCATTTGCATGTATGATGCGTTTTGTTTCTGATCTCCTCACAGGCTGGTTGACCGGACAGCCTTTCGACGATGCAATGATAAATGAAGATGCTAGTGTGTGGTCGAGAATTAAGTCATGATAATCGAGGAATTTACATTAAGCGACGTAAGACTGAAAAGAAGCAGAAGGATACCACAGATGGAGGCAACAACCGCCTCGTGGTCATCACATTGTCGTCGTCATTTGTCGAAACAAGGGCGAGGGGAGGGAAGGACAGGGCGAGATGAGGGGAAGGTGACGAGGGTGTAATGTGGTCCCGCAGACGACGACAAAAACGTGACAACGGCGATGTCGCAATTATCGCGCCAACGTAATTTTGCAGGCCGAGGAGAGGGCAAGACGAGGGAGTATGAAAGCAGGGTCGTTGGCCAGTTTGTAGACATACGTCGAGACCATGCACGGTTAGTGTTGACGCTGAATGTGACTTGTAAGTAAAGTTACACACATTCAAACGTTCACTCTGTGCGGGAAGAAGGATGCCGTATTTTTCACACCTCGCGATCCTTCCTAGCGTTTTCTCAAACCTCATATTGAATGATGTCCCGTCGGCTACGATCAAAAGGTATTTGCCTCTATTTTTTTTGGCAGGGGACGAGCTCCAGTTACAAGGTTGCATTCAGAGGCCCGCACCATTGGTCGAAGTAAGACTCACAAGAAATTCAGGCAAACGCACTCGCTCGTGATACACAGCGCGAATTTTCGGCTTGAATCGGCGTGCAAAGGATCTCTACACACAGTACACGCAACTTGGTGAAATCGAGAGCCTCAACGCGGCCATTGTTCTCACCCGGGAAGCGCTCTCGCTCTGCCCACAAAGACACGGACACCGTTCGGTGTTTTTGAATGATCTTGCACTTTGTCTCTCCTATTAGTACAACCAGCTTGGGGGAACGACACCCTCGAGGTGGCCATTCTTCTCGCTCGGGAAGCACTCTCACTCCACTCATTTGGTCTCCCTCATCATTCTACGACATTGAATAATCTTGCACTTCACCTTTATTCTCGGTACAATCAGCTGGGGGCCATAGATGACCTCAACGAAGCCATTGTTCTCGCCCGGGAAGCACTCGCACTTTGTCTACTTGGACAACCCGATCGCTCGATACCTTTGAGCAATCTTGCACTTCATCTTTCCTATCGGTACACACAGCTAGGGGACATTGACGACCCCAACAAGGTCATCGTTCTCGCCTGGGCAGCACTCTCACTTTGCTCACCCGGACATCCTAATCGCTCGACATATTCGAACAATCTCGCACTTCATCCTTCCTCTCGGTACAGACGGCTGGGAGGCATCGACGACCTCAATGAAGCCATCGTTCTCGTCCAGGAAGCACTCACACTTTGTCCGCCTGGACACCCTGATCGCTCAGTGTCTCTGAGCGATCCTATACATCATCTTTCCACCCGCTACAAACAGCAGGGGGGCATTGACGACCTCAACGCGGCCGTCGTTCTCGCTCGGGAAGCACTCTCACTTTGCCCGCAAAGACACCCTGACCGCTTAGTGATTCCGATAAATCTCGGAATACATCTCTCCTTTCGCTATGATCAGCCGGGGGGCATTGATGACCTCAATGAGGCAATCGTTCTCAACCGGAAGGCACTCGCACTTCGCCCACCTGGACACCCTGGTCACTCATTGTCTTTGAGCAATCTTGCAAGCAATCTGTGCTATCGCTACAGACATTTGGGAGGCATTAATGACCCCAACGAGGCCATTATTCTCGGCCAGGATGCGCTCTCACTTCGCCCACCTGGTCACCCTGATCGATCAATGCCACTAAACAATCTTGCACATTCTCTCTCCGCTCGCTTTGAACACCTGGGGGGCATTGACGACCCCAACGAGGCCATTGTTCTTGCGCGGGAAGCGCTCTCGCTCCACCCACCTGGTCACCCTGATCGTTCAATGTCTCTTAATAATCTTGCAGTTAAGCTTTCCTCTCGCTACAAACAACTGGGGGGGCATTGACGATCTCAACGAGGACATTGTTCTCGATCGGGAAGCACTCTCGCTTCGCCCCCTTGGACACCCTGATCGCACAATGTCTCTGAATCATCTCACACTTCATCTCTCTTACCGGCACAGCCTGCCGTGGGGATATCGTAAACACAACGCTGGCATCAGGGACAAAGAAGAACTGTTCAGCCTATATACTGAATTGCAGCATGTGTCTCTGACAGCGTCTTTACGTGATCTGTTCACTGCCAAAGAGGCAACACGGCCGAAAGTTTCACCCACCCCACGATCCTTCTTGCGCATGAGACATCTCTTCGACTCCTTGTTCAACATCTCACAGCCCTACCATCATTACCCAAACACCTTGGTCTTCTCAAGTCGCTTTCATCCTCGCTCGCAGTGGACGCGTTCTCAGCTTGTCTTCGCAACCAGTCTCCTGCCAAGGCAGTAGAATTCCTCGGACCCCCGTGCTATTTTCTGGAACCAGCTCACTCGTCTTCGTTCTCTAGTCGACGATGTTGTCGCATTGTGGCCCCAAGGCAAGGCATTAGCAGATGAAGTCAAGCGTCTGACCTCACTTATTCGACACACCTTCACTTCGGCTGGTCCAAACCAACACGATCGAGTCTGCTGTCTCAACTTTGAATTGGAGAAAGTCGTATCCAAGATTCGCGACCTGCCTGGTCTCTCTCGATTCCTACTTCCCTCGCTGTTTTCTGATCTCCAAAGTGCAGCCAGAGATGGATCTGTCATCATCATGAATGCCAGCCAGTACGGCTGTGATGCACTGGTCGTATTTTCCGACAAGGATCCCATCCACATTCCACTACCCATCACAAAAGAGGACGTCAGAGGATTGTCATTGCGGCTTCGTACATTGACAAGGGCTGCAAAGAGGACGGACATGAACGAGACAGACAGAGAATTCGGGAATTTCTTGCGCGAACTGTGGGACAGGCTAGTTTCGTACATCGTGAACGTCTTGCAGAACACATGTCCTCGCAATTCACGCATCCGGTAGTGCCCTACAGCCGAGTTCTCTCTTTTGCCGCTCCGTGCGGCCGCCTCATACAGACTGCGCCAAAAGGCGTCTTGGTTCTCTATGTTTCGTCCTATACCACTACCCTGACCGCCCTCGTTCATGCCAGACGAGTTGATTTACCTGACTCTTCGCTTGAGAAGCCACGTATGGTCGCCATTATTCAAGCCGCAGCCGAGGGAACAAGCGAACTTTTTTCTGTAGGCACCGAACTAGACAAGATGGGGGAGCTCGTTGATGGTCTTGCAGCGTTCACACGCATCGAAGGAGAGGACTCTCGCATTTCCACTGTCACCGACGCACTGGAAAGAACGAATGGGCACACTTTACTTGCCCTGGGGTCCCAAAGCAAAAGACGCCTTTGAGTCTTCATTTGCTCTCCACGACGGAGGGTTCACAATCCTCTGTTTTGTGATTCAAGTTGAGTGAGCGAATAAAAGCATTGTCCATCTTTCCCTTTAGATTTCAGTTCTCGATCGTATAGCAACCAGGAGTGATACTCGTTCCCTCCTATACCATCTCTTAATTTCTGAGAGGAGATATTCCTTGTGATCAGCGCACATGCGTACAAACGACGAAATATATTTAGAGACTTTTGAGTCCTCTGTAAAAATAGTTCGCAAGTACGTTTCAGTAGTGACGAAGAGGTAGGGTCACTCAGAAATCCGATCATGTGGTTTAAACGGAGGCGACCAAGAGCCAGCAAGCCCATCGTAGTGCAAGGTGCGCGCGAAGCCGAAAGAAATGTCAATGCCTTACAGGCATCTCGGGGAGCTGCATTTGCCTACTTTTGCTCGAAATACATACCCGCTGCTCGTACGTGTACGTTCTTGTCGTGGTCTAAAGGTGGACTTCCAACGTCAAGTCGCAGTCTAAATCTTCTTCCAGTCCTGGCATCTCCACCATCCAACAGCGTTTCCCTTTTTTGGTAACCCAATTTGTCGCGCGACCCTCGCGCGAATGTTCGTACCTGTGTCACTGTCTCAACAACAGTTGGCGGTTATCGTTATCAGCTCCCTTATCAATCGTTTTCGAGGGCGCCGCAATAAGTCATAAAATGATGTCAGGAAAATGTGTATCGGTTCAGTTCATTGTTTCCCACTCGGATGGCCGCTACACAACAAACGCCCGTACTATTTCAGCCTACCCAGGTTGGTCGGCTGACGCTCCAGCACCACGTCGTGCTCGCCCCGTTGACCCGCTTCCGAGCGTACGCTTCCCACGTCCCCGGACCCCAACAAGCATCCTACTATGCTCAACGTGCTTCCACTCCAGGAAGTTTGCTTATCACAGAGGCGACATTTATTTCACATGATGCAGGTGGATTTGAACACGTCCCTGGCATCTACACCGATGCGCAGATCCAAGGCTGGAAAAAGGTGCACATCTCTCTCTCTCGTTTATTCAAAACATCCCTTCTGAGGGGTGTTTGTAGATCACGGACGCTGTCCATGCAAAGGGATCGTATATTTTTCTTCAGCTCTGGGCGCTCGGTCGTGCCGCCAAGACGGAAGTGCTCGCGAAACAAGACCCTCCTTCGCCGTATGCCTCCGCGTCCGCGGTCCAATTGAGCAGTCGCTCTGCGACTCCTCGCGCGTTGACCGAGGCCGAGATCCAAGAGTACATTGCCACGTATGCAACAGCAGCATCCAACGCCGTGCACCGCGCTGGGTTTGACGGGGTAGAAGTACACGCCGCAAATGGCTACCTCGTGGACCAGTTCCTTCAGACCATGTCCAACACACGCACGGATAAATGGGGCGGGGACGAAGAAGGCCGGACGCGATTTGCGAGGGAGATCGTCGATGCTCTGGTGGAAGTTGTCGGTGCAGACCGAGTCGGCATCCGCGTCAGTCCTTGGAGCCCTTTCCAAGGTGAGGTCTACTGGTTTGGTTCGCACGGCGCGTCATATTCAAGTCGCTTTGGATTGTAGATATGAGGATGCCCGATCCGCGAGGGACGTTTGCGTATCTTGCTACTGCGCTTCGTGACAAACACCCCAAGTTGGCATATCTCCACGCGGTGGAGCCTCGCGTGTCTGGAACCTGGGATACAGTTGCCACAGAAGACGGCGAGAGCAATGACTTTTTACGAGAGATATGGAAAAGCGGGGTAGGTAGTGAAGAGAGGACGTTTATATCCGCAGGTGGGCATACTCGCGAGACAGCGTTGCGCACCGTGGAAGGTAAGGGAGGACTTGTCGCCTTTGGACGGCTGTTCGTCTCAAACGTGAGTGTAGCTGGATCCTTTCGCTCGAATTGTTTGTATTCATCGGCCAATTTGATGACAAGCCCGATCTCCCCTTTCGGCTACAAAAGAATCTGCCTCTCACTGCTCCAGACCGACCAAAGTACTATGCCGCAGGAAACTTGACGCCGTTTGGATATAACGATTGGCCGTTCGCGGATGGGAGCTTGAGAGATATGGAGCTTAAAGAGAAGCTCTGAAATTTGGACCACAACTCGTAAACTACATCGTCAAATGTATTATAACAAAACGCTGGCTGACGCGGCAAAACCCACTATGTGTGCATCTCCGTTTGGTCGCTGTCTCTCGTCCATTCTGCTCTGGAGACATCTCATAGCTATGTACTACATGTTATAAATTCTCGCCTAGTATAACTCATACGTGTAAGCAATTGAAAGATATTGAGATTTATTCCATCGAAACGTTAGCTTACTCTTTGTTTTCCGTCTATTAAAACCGACGCTGGTCGCTGGGTAGGTGTAGTGACATTTACAACAAACGGCGAATATCTCATCGGCGGTGTTGAAAGGCCAGCAGGGGGGTGTCGTTTTTAGGCTTCATTGGTTGGAGGAATGTTTCGAACGTACGTGTCGAGATTCCGCCCTTCTGTCTGTCACAGTTTGGTCGACAGTGTCTTTGGACAAGTCCTGGACATTCATATATAATATCCCTCGGCGACTCCATTCGTTTGACTGCAGGCGACCAATCGGTGGTCAGGAATCGTGCAAACGCGTCGTCACGACATTACGGTGCCAGACAACTTAAAGACCAGTGCGACATTATATATATATATACCTTGTAATTCTGACGAGAGGTGCAATTGCACGTCCGTCGTCGCCTTGACATACTGAAACACAATTCCAAGCCAGCCAGTCAGACTCATGCATAGGTCCTGTGGGCAGAATGTGAGAGGTACGCGAACGCAAGGCTGATCCAGGTTCTGAGTCGTGCACCTAGCTTGTCGTGCGCGAGATTGGACAAGGGGACGTAGCATCGTAGGGCAGAGGCCGAGTGGGCGCGCCGCGTAAGGAAGGAGGGGAGGGGATACCGGGAAGCCACAAGAAGCAGTGGGTACTTTCCTTGGAGGCCACTCGAAGAAATTCATTGAACGCGGATATTCTGGTTTGATGAGGGAAACGCTGAATCTGTAACTTCTATTGTTTCGTTGTAAAGTATGTACATATTTACCAATGTTGTAAC